>WSXT02044331.1:0-13207 GCA_011762715.2 Neuroterus valhalla | reverse complement strand
CACACACACATACACATACACACACATCTCTCTCTCTCTCTCTCTCTCTATATATATATATATATATATATATATATATATATGGATATATGTTTGGAAGGATGCCTGCTGGATATAGTGGGTTGGTTTACAAATTCTATTCTAATACCTATAGGCATTTATAAACCTATCCTATAATTATGAATCACACTCATTCCGCTATGATTAATGATTCCTTCTACTCTTATATACTAAACGAGCAAACGTGTGTGAGAAACTAATGGCGCTGGGTCAAAAATTTCAGGTGCCTCTTTGGAAGTAAAATGCAACTTCCATAATCCATAATCAGACAGTATGCTACACTTGAAGTCTCAGAATCTGTCAGAAAGGAAAAAAAAAACGATTTTAAACTTGTAATTTATTTTTTAGAGAGCCCAATTTTTTCAAGTCTCTCTCATTTTTGACCATATTCAGATATTCATCATTTTTGCTCTTTATTCTCATAGCGTTTACTGTTTTTTGTCCCAATCCGGCCGGAACTTCATAAAAGTTTTATAATTATCAAAATTGTGCCTTTTAAGTATGCTTTTTCTCACAAATATTGGCATATACGAAAAAATGTTCAGTTAAAGTTCGCACGTTTAAAGAAGTTTTATGTAAAAGGCTGTTGTTCTTTTGCGATATCTCTAATTATAATTATGTATTGATTTTGAGAGGAATTCCTTGATTAAATTTCAGGGGGAAAACTCTTCAAGCCTCAATAATATTTAAGCGCGTATGATACTGATAAGATGTATATCTTATTATAGCAGAAACGTTTAAAAAATATTCAGGAATATAAGAGAGTTGGGGTTTTTCTGAAAAATTTTTTTTGTTCTATGCTTCTGAAATGTTAAGAGAAGAAAAATATTTCACTGGCAAACCTACCTTCTTCATTGTTTCCATATTTTGTCTCTAATTTCTGCTAACAAAAGGAAGCCTCCGTATCAGCTTTATGCGAGCTCAACATTTTCTGATGCAGGGTGATTCTATTTTCATGAAAATATAATTTTCTAATTTATCGCGTGTACGATAAAGGATATCAAAAGAGCGAGAGACATTTTTACAGAACTTTTTCAGGCACATTGTCTCGCTTTTGTAATTGTGCAGAGTATAGTACTCAGCAGGCCCGACGACAAGGTAGGGGGGGGGGCAGGTACTTTCCACCCCGGACCCGAAGTTTTCGGAGGGGCCCTGACTCACAATTATACGTTTTTTCATAAATTGAAAAAAAACTGAAGGGGGCCCGCATTGCAGGTTTCCCTCAGGGACCGAATATTTTCTCTACGCCCCTGGTGCTCAACCATGGGAGAGCGATTGGCCTCAACCTAAGCCCCCTTTTCCATTTGAAGAGAAAAGGGGGGGCAGAATACAGACCTTTGGCAGAAAAGCGATTGATCATAAAAGAATGGATAGTCACAAGCGAGTAAATTATTATAATTCGGAACCCCTTTTCCCCTCCACCATTTGAAGAGAAAAGGAGAGGGCAGTATACTGACCTTTTGCAGATGAGTGATTGATCACAAAAATATGATTAGTCACAAGCGGGTTAATTATTATAACTTGAAACCCCCTTTCGCCCTCTACCATTTGAAGAGCAAGAGAGGGGGCAGTTTACTGACCTTTGGCAGAAAATCGATTGGTCACAAGAGAATGATTACTCACAAGCGAGTAAATTATTATAACTTGAAACCCCTTATCGCCCTCTTCCATTTGGAGAGAAAGGGAGGGGGCAGTATACTGACCTTTGGCAGAAAATCGATTCGTCACAAAAGGATGATTACTCACAAGCGAGTAGATTATTATAACTCAAAACCTCCTTTCCCTTTTTTCCATTTGAATAGACAGGGAGGGACAGTATACTGACCTTTGCCAGGAGAGCGATTGGTCATAAAAGGATGATTAGTCACAAGCGAGTAAATTGTTATAATTTGAAACCCCCTTCTATTCTCTAAGATTTGAAGAGAAAGGGAGGGGGCAGTTTACTGACCTTCGGAAAAAAATCGATTGGTCATATAAAGATGATTAATCACAAGCGAGTAAATTATTAAAACTCCAAACCCACTTGTCCTCTTTTCCATTTGAATAGAAAGGGAGGGTCAGTATACTGACCTTTGCCAGAAAAGCGATTGGTCGTACAAGGATGATTAGTCACAAGCGAGTGAATGATTATAATTCAAAACCTACCTTCTCCCGCCTCCATTTGGAGAAAAAGGGTGGGGGCAGTATACTGACCTTTGGAAGGAAAGTGACTGATCACAGAAAGATGATTAGTCACAAGCGAGTAAATTATTATAACTTAAAACCCCCTTTCGCCCTCTTCCATTTGAAGAGAAAGGGAGAGAGCAGTTTACTGACCTTTGGCAGAAAATCGATTTGATCCAAAAAAGGATGATTATTCACAAGCGAGTGAATGATTATAGCTCGAAACCCCCTTTCGCTCTCTTCCATTTGAAGAGAAAGGGAGGGGGCAGTTCACTGACCTTCGGAAAAAAATCGATTGGTCATATAAAGATGATTAATCACAAGCGAGTAAATTATTAAAACTCCAAACCCACTTGTCCTCTTTTCCATTTGAATAGAAAGGGAGGGTCAGTATACTGACCTTTGCCAGAAAAGCGATTGGTCGTACAAGGATGATTAGTCACAAGCGAGTGAATGATTATAATTCAAAACCTACCTTCTCCCGCCTCCATTTGGAGAAAAAGGGTGGGGGCAGTATACTGACCTTTGGAAGGAAAGTGACTGATCACAGAAAGATGATTAGTCACAAGCGAGTAAATTATTATAACTTAAAACCCCCTTTCGCCCTCTTCCATTTGAAGAGAAAGGGAGAGAGCAGTTTACTGACCTTTGGCAGAAAATCGATTTGATCCAAAAAAGGATGATTATTCACAAGCGAGTGAATGATTATAGCTCGAAACCCCCTTTCGCTCTCTTCCATTTGAAGAGAAAGGGAGGGGGCAGTTTACTGAACTTTGGCAAAAAATCGATTGGTCACAAAAGGATAATTATTCACAAGCGAGTAAATTATTATAAATAGAAACCTTCTTTCCCTCTTCTCCATTTAAATAGAAAGGGAGGGAGAGTATACTGACCTTTGCCAGAAAAGCGATTGGTCATAAGAGGATGACTAGTCACAAGCGAGTAAATTGTTATAATTCGGAACCCCCTTCTCTCCTCTCAGATTTAAAGAGAAAGGGAGGGGGCAGTATACAGACCTTTGGCAGAAAAGCGATTTGGTCTAAAAAGGATGATTAGTCACAAGCGAGTGAATGATTATAGCTCAAAACCCCCTTTCGCCCTCTTCCAATGTTAGATAAAGGGGGGGGGGGGGCAGTTTACTGACCTTTGGAAATATTTCGATTGCTCACAAAAGGATAATTACTCACAAGCGAGTAAATTATTATAACTCGAAACCTCCTTTCCTTTTTTCCATTTGAATAGAAAGAGAGGGACAGTATACTGACCTTTGCCAGAAAAGCGATTGGTCATAAAAGGATGATTAGCCGCAAGCGATTGAAAGATCATATTCCAGAACCCCCCGCCTTCATTTAGAGAGAAAGGGTGGGGTCAGTATACTGACCTTTGGAAGAAAAGTGATTGATCTCAAAAAGATGATTAGTCACAAGCGAGTAAATTGTTATAATTTGAAACCCCCTTTCGCCCTCTTCCATTTGAAGAGAAGGGGAGGGAGCAGTTTACTGACCTATGGCAGAAAATCGATTGGTCACAAAAGGATGATTACTCACAAGCGAGTAAATTATTATAACTCGAAACCTCCTTTCCTTCTTTTCCATTTGAATAGGAAGGGAGGGACAGTATACTGACCTTTGCCAGAAAAGCGATTGGTCATAAAAGGATGATTAATCACAAGCGAGTAAATTGTTATAATTCGGAACCCCCTTCTCTCCTCTCAGATTCGAAGAGAAAGAGAGGGAGCAGTATACAGACCTTTGGCAGAAGAGCAATTTGGTCTAAAAAGGATGATTAGTCACAAGCGAGTAAAAGATTGAAATTCGAAACCCCCTTTCGCCCTCTTCCATTTGAAGAGAAAGGGAGGGGGCAGTTTACTGACCTTTGTTGAAAAATCGATTGTTCACAAAAGGATAAATACTCACAAGCGAGTGAATTATTATAACTCGAAAGCTCTTTCCTCTCGTTTTCATTTGAATAGAAAGAGAGGGACGGTATACTGACCTTTGCCAGAAAAGCGATTAGTCATAAAAGGATGATTAGTCACAAGCGAGTAAATGATTATGACTTTAAACCCCCTTTCTTCCTCTTCCATTCGATGAGAAATGGAGGGGCAGTGTACTGACCTTTCGCAGGAAAGCGATTGGTCATAAAAGGATGATTAGTCCTAAGCAGGAAAATGATTAAAACTCGAAACCTCCTTTCCCAATTTGATATGAGAACAGGGGGAATGAGTGAGAAGAAGGGCAGCCCTTATGAGCTAGCTTGTTATGATAACGGATTATAGAAAAGATTTGTGGAATGCATTTCTTCCGCAAGAGACCGAACTCTATGAAGCGTATTCTCGAGGCGGCTGGGGGGTAGCGTCCACTGGAACGGGAAGAGAATTCAGGTAGCTGTGAAAGAAAAGATGACTGCCCATCAAGTCTTCGTCCTTATCGCATGGTTTACGTTGAGTGCAGATGATCCTAAGCCTCTGTAAGCTAAGGAGCACCTGCGAATCGTAAACCCAAAACGCTATACCACCGAACAACCATAATTCGTTGTCTCGTATAGCTATACTATAGTTGTAACGATTGACAGCACGCTGTTACATCCCCATAATTTGACAATAATAGGACTCTTGATAGCCATCTTCATTTTGCAGCATCAAAGACCCAAACATTTCATATTGGAGTAGTCTAAGATGGAAAATTTTTAAAATACAGTTAAAGCACGCGCGCAATTACGTCGTTAGTTCTTCTTCTTTTATGTTGAAAACATAACCTATATGAGAATTTGGAATAACAAATCTCCGAATATGAGTACGTCTATATTCAATCAGCCAACTTTCAAGCTTGTCGAAAGGGATCAAAACTTCAGGAAGGATCTAGTTTGAAGCTGACCCTTATAGGGAGAGACAAAGTTAGCTGATTCGATTGGAACGTACATGTCATGAGATTCTTCGCGTTATTTGAAAGACCGTTGCGCGCAGTAGGAAAAATGTCTTTTCTGGTACAGAATAACGTGCAGCTATAAAAAATAAGAAGAAAGCTAATGGGATTTTCTACGAACTATTCAAGCCTGAAGTTTGATTGAGTTTTTTTTTCATTTTTCTTTCAATAAACAAATGATCAACATTGCGTTTTCTATATTTTTCATGAATGTTTGTTTGCAGTTATTTTTCAAGTTATTTGGATGAAGACATCAATCTAAAGGAGGAAAATGGTCCTGAAATAATTCGTCATAATATTTTTTTTTATGCGTCATTCAAGAATTCATTAAAAGATTTTTTTTCATCAACAAATTTATTTGAACATTGGATGACGGAAAATTTTCTTTCCTCGATATCAGCCCTTTAATTTGGGAAATTCATTACAATTCCATCAGCATTCATGATAAATTAATTCATTTCTGATTCTTCAGTCAAAAATATATGAACAAATGCATTATTTTGACATTTTCCGACGGAAATTTTTTTCTAATGTCAATCCTCCTTGTTCCAGCTTTTCATTCTTTTTATTGTTGTGATAGGGCTGCAGCTCTGAAATCGGTTCAAATAAACTTTTTCCTATTAAAAATCAAATTCAATCTTCAAAAATCTAGTATTTCTAAAAAAATGATCATAATTGTTGAAAAACTATGGAGTAAAAGTTGAGGTCAATAAATAAGCATGTCGTAGCAAACCAGAAAAAACTGACATTAAGAAAAAAACATTTTTTGTCGAATTTTTCCTGAATAATGCATTCGTTGATTATTATCGTTTATAAAAAATAAACATTTTATCCACAAATCGTTTATGTTACTGGAATCACCATAGAGATCCAGATTAAAAGTATACTAATCAAGAAAGGATTAAAATTTTTTGCAGATAAATGCCGGAGTAATTTTTCATGAAATTTGTTTATCCCGCAAACTAGGATAATTGTTTCATGATTTTCTTCCAATTCCTATATAGTTTCCATCCTTGAAAGTCGCAATATCCCTTGCAAAAACAAGAAATTATTGAAATATATAGAGAATAGGTTTAAAGCCAATAATTTTTTATACAAAAATTTTTATTTACTTCATCAAGACCAAACGTCTGCAACTACTGTTGGTTTCTGAAACGTGAACAAATAATAAAAATACTCTATGTTATCCAATTCACTTACTGCATAACTTTATTGAATTCCTCGATTTTTATCCGAAAAATTTATTTCTTAAATCTAATTCAAATATGCCGGAACCAATGAAGATTTTGATTCCTTCACTAGGATAAAAAAGCCAAGCAAATAAAAATAAATAAATTTTCAAATTTTTAAGCATGTTCTAAAAAATTGCTTCTTATAAGTGCAAGATTATTGAGTTGAGAATGAATTCTAAACTACATAAAATAGATTCTAGAGCAATTCTATGCAAGAAGAATTTTTCGATTTTGGTTTATGAGAAAAAACAATCTAAGAAGATGACGAACTGACGTATGCTGATGAAACGTCACATCTACATGATTGAAAAAGTTGCGTGACAAAAGACCTACCCGAGTGATGTAGACATAATAGAAGAAGCTTTGGAGCAAATTTTGATACAGTTGAAATCTTAACGGTGTTTACTTTACCTTGGCACTTTGGGTACGATATGCCAACCTAGTGGGGTATTTTCGACAGGTGATGTTTCGACTCCACGCCATGATCTTTGTAATATAGATGGTGTGTTTCTTCCATTATGTAAAACTGAGGCCCTCTATGAGGTGGAAATATGCATAAAGCTATCTCGGTTTGAAAACCTATGCTCCAAGTAAGGATAAAAGGTATGGGAAAGTGTTCCATTCTTTTTCTCATAGGTACCGGAACCAAGATAAAGGCTTCTTCATTCTCACTTAATAGAGGGTCCTCAGACACTGATCTGTAATATACCCTGGAAAGTAGATGAAGTCACACATACGGACCAAGTTGAGGCAGAGCTCTGAATAGATAAGTATGTGTACCCGCCATTTTGGGTCCATGTGAGTGGGGAATAGTATGTTCCTTGAGGCGTATCGAAAAAATAACTTTTTTGACAATCGTTTTTGGCTAAGGCTGAAAAGTTTCTGGTGGGTCCCAAAATAACTCCTGAAAAAGATGAGCCCAAAAGAAAAAAATGTCTACAGTTCATATTGCATCAATATACATGCTTGCTGAGTATAGATTTATTAAGAAATTTTTCTGTGTTCGCGCATTCATACTAAAGTCACAAATATTTGGAAAGTTCAAGAAATATTTGATGTTTTGAAGTATTGCAAGCTCAGAAATTGTTATTTCTGACCCAGCCAAGCGGGGAGAATTCATATTGTATCCACCATTCTGCTCAGTAAAGATCCACACAGTATTTGATATTTTTGAGCATTGCATGTTTATAAATGGTTATTTTCATTTAGGTGACGAGAAGGAGTTGTTTCTATATTTTGGTCTTGATCATCACAAAAGAATCACTTATCAAAACTTGAATTGATGTTTAATTACGAAAACTGACAATATTGCTCTGCTCTGCTCTTGAATCGCGTTCTGAGAAGTCCACCTCTTTAATCGGATGAATAAGCCTGACTGGATGAAGCTGTTACTTCTTTCACGCATCCTCCAGCTGCCTGAGTATGGCATGGAAAAACAAAAACTTCCTTAAATAATACAGAACTTCTCTCTCCCTTTTTAAAATTCTGCAACACTTCTTTCGGCATTGATTTGGAAAATGGAGCTTGAAATGCTTCAAAATATCAAATATTTCTTGAATTTTCCAAATATTTGTGACTTTAACATGATTGCGCGAACACAGGAAATTTTTGAATTAAATCTATACTCAGCAGGTATATATGTGGATACGATATGAATTTTTTTCCGCTTGGCCGGATCAAAAATAACGATTTTTGTGACATTGGTGACATAAAATCTATAATTTTCCTCTATTTTGACATAAATTGACATCGCGCGAACTGTAGACATTTTTTTTTGGGCTCATCTTTTTCCGGAGTTATTTTGGAACCGACCAGAAGTTTTTCAGCCCTAACCAAAAACGATTGTGAAAAGAATCATTCTTTCGATACGCCCTAATGTTCATACTCTAGCGGACACAATTATTGTCCAATAGACACGGTGTTTGGTATTAATTATCTTATTCGTTTTTGTGAATGAATTAGTTTTTATAAATCTTCAAACAGGTTTCCCCCAGCTGGTCGATCATATGTACGTATTCAAGTCAAAAATTTAAAGAATATAATTTTCCATTTGGAAGGACACGGATCTTAGAAGATCGACAAAATATTCAACTATTCTTTTAATTTACCAAATTTCACTTAGTAGTATTGAGTGATTTCCCCTATTCTATTTATTGAAAGATTCAACTTCTATCAATAAAAGAATTTTTCAGTAACATATAATTTCTCTTGTAGCATTAGAGGAACATAACCATAATAATAACAAAGAGCGTGAGGTACTTGAGCATTTACTTTTTTTATTAATATTTTTTTTTTTTGAACTATGAGTGATAAGTAACTTTTCCTCGTTTCCTTAAGGAAAATGTAAAAGATCGAAGAAGCTAGTTGCAAATAGCTAGCATTAGATGAGGATCTCATCTTTGCTAGCTGAAAATCAATTTTTGAAGATGAAGCAACGAAGGATGCAAAACATTTGGAAATAACTTTCCTCGCATCCATTAACATTTAGAAATTAAAATGAATATAATATCAAATAATAGTTGAGTAACATCATGGTCAGTTACATGAACTGAATAAGTTTAAAACTACGGCAAAAACTCGCCTCGTCTCTATTGGATTTTCGAAAAACAACATAAAAATGAAAGAGACGAGAGTCAAATGAAAATGCAACCTCTACAACCTGCCCCTTCTTTTTTTATTTTCCGTCTGCTCTTATTTTTAATATTGTAAAAAACGGAATACAATAACTTTGAATATCCATAATCTTTTCGGTGCCTGTCCAAGTTGAAATATAATTTTGCTTGATTCGAATTTAAATATACTTCTTGGTCGGAGTACGTGGATGATATTTATAGCAGTTACACCTTACAATGAAGAAAAAAGTAAAAACTTACCCTCTACTGCCTAGTGAAATTTGGTGAAATAAAAAAAATAGTTGAATGTTTTTTGATATTTTGAGAACAGCGTCGTTTCAAATGCAACACTATATTCTTTCAGTTTTTTACTCATACATTCATATGATTGCCCAAGTTGAGGGAAACTGTTTTAAGGTTCATAAAAACTAATTTCCTCACAAAAACGAATACAATAATTAATATTAAACACGCTGTCCTCACAACGATAATTGTGTTCACTAACGCATGATCAGACTACTCCCCGCTTACATGGACTCAAAATGGCGGATGCACATACTTGTCTTTATAGTTTCCTAGTGGAAGCTGTAAATTGGTGTATATTCTTGAGTCAGCTGACGTAGTTACATGCCGATTCAAGGAAGCGTGCATTATGAGGCATCAAGAAGTGTCTGCGTTTTAACCTAAAAATATATGGCTATCTCCTATCCAGGATATAACACAGATCAGTTAGCATAATACTTACCACGTGGGAAGATAGTCTGCTTTGCATGCATGCAGGCTACCTGCATGTATAGAGTTGTAGCCAAAAATTAGATGCTGCAAATAACGCACCTTGCGATCTTTACATTCTATGGTGTATGATGGACGAAGTTGTCAAAATAAAACTCCGTACTCAAATGGTCGAGGAATCATACCCTGAAGCGAGTATTTTATTCACACTCTTTCCTTACTGTGTAGTGAATGGATAGATTCGGAGATCATCATTTTTTATTATTAATTCTGATCTGTGGAAACTCCCCTTACAGAACTTTACCCAAATCATGCGAACTTCTGTAGAAATAATATATTCATGGTCTTTACGTAAATTTCCATGAAACGACTTGGATTGATAATTAGATGAGTCAGTTCAGAATTTTGATTCTCCAGAATGAATTTAAACTTGAAAGGAGACCTGCAGTTAAATACTCTCGAATTATGATCAAAGTTTTGTGGAACGTGAAGCTAATATCTGCCAGTGGATGAAGCTGGACAATGGGTTCATTGTTATTGAGGATAATGCGGATAAGAAGAAGATACCTCATTCAACTATTCCTTTATATTGCTGACGCTCTGCTTTATCTCTCCTCAGTTTTAACGTCTCTTATTTTACTTCCGCTCTACAGTTTTGTGCTTCAATTTGCTGTGGAAGATATGCATTGCATTGTCGATCCATCTCCTTCCTCCTCGATTCAGCTTTTATCTACTTATTTAAAGTACACCCCATATTCCAAACAAGGAAGCTCGCCATTCTTCTGACCCGTTGAGTAAGAGCAAAAAGTACTCTACAAGCGTTAGAAGGTTTCTCAGAGAATGATTCTGCATATTTTAAACCCTATTGAAATTTAATTTCCTCAGAGAGGTGAGATGAAATCATCAGGTATCCATTTTTCATCCAGGGTTTGATCGAACTCGTCGAGAAAAAAAATGGCTTCTTATTTTATTGATTTCCTCCTCAATATTAAACCTTATACAAATTTATGGCAATTTATCTACAAATCGATTCTCGTGTATTGAAAGCATAATATTCTCAAACTTTTAGTCCGATTGTCAACAGAGAAGGACAGTTTTAGAACCAAATAAGAAACAAATACCCAAAAGATTCTTCAGTTTTTAACGGAATAGTTGAATCCGTATCTGGAAAGGATCAGTTTTGGACCAAATGTGGAAATCTTAAACTTTAATACAGCCACACAAACAAAAAGTTTCTGACATAGGATTGAGACTATGTTGGTTATATGTTTTTTGAGTCGCTGAAATCAAAGTTTATTTCACCCCATCATTTCAGATTTTTGACATAACCTCAGAAAGTCTCCAAAGACGTCCTCATAGATAGAAAGTAATGCTGGAAGAGTGCCGGACCATATTATTTATTTTTTGGTTTGCTGAAATCAAATCCCAAGTTTATTTTACTTCAACACGTCAGGTTTTCGACATAACCCTATTTTTGGGCATTCGTAAGGGCTTCTCCAGGTAATCTCGAAATTTTGAAGTGATGAAGTGAAATGAACATCGGATTCTGTTTCAGCGACCACTTTACACATAATACGGCCCAGCACTTAGGCCAGCATTACTTTTCATATACGAGAGCGTCTTTGGAGACTCTTTGAGGTTATGTCAAAACCCTGTAATTATGAGTTATATGAACTTCAGATTTGGTTTCAGCGATCCAAAAAACATATAATCAACATTGTCTTACCTCCAGGTCAGAAAACTTTTTTTTGTGTAGAGTGTGTAATGGATGCATTCCCAACCAGAAGTGGAATAGTCGAATTTCCAGTTGAAAGAATTTATTTTAAAAAGGTAAGATATCTAATGATCAGAGAGATGGAAATTCAACTTAAATTATGAATTTTGAACGTGAATGATTTTTGAGATATAGGTGTGCTGTTCAACCAAAAAGTTCATATTTCAACCAAAACAGACGGTTTTCCAAGAAAACAATTGTATTCCCAATCATGACGATAAATATATCTTCAAAA
This sequence comes from Neuroterus valhalla, assembly GCA_011762715.2. Classification (NCBI taxonomy): domain Eukaryota; kingdom Metazoa; phylum Arthropoda; class Insecta; order Hymenoptera; family Cynipidae; genus Neuroterus; species Neuroterus valhalla. Next base: position 1,475 of record WSXT02044331.1, on the reverse strand, counting down.
ACGACGAGTTTTGGACAAAGGATTGCAAAATGCAACCAAGAAAAGGATGTTTGATTCAATTAATTACATACCCAATAGTTGAATTTGAGACTAAAAAAAAAAACATTTTTGAGCAAAGAAACAAAATATTCACATTATCAACCGATGGAATGATTACTTATTATTATTATACGGATCAGGATCATAAGAGTCTCTGACACTTGGGTAATCCCGTTGCGTCCCCATGTAGACCTGAGCGTGACACCGGAGCCCTCTGCGTAAGGCAAGGACTGCAGTCACGCTGTTGGCCAATATGCCTGACTCACAAATGTAGTTACTTCCCGTGAGTGACAGACGCTTCTCCGAAATCTTGAGGGTTAAATTGAATGTTTAAAAAAAGAGAATCGAACTATATTTCTCACAAAAAAAATATATCTTTGGTGGAAAATGTTATCAATAGTAATGCAGCCAAAAGAGACCTAAACTTCGAACAGGAACATTCATATTTTCCCAGAAAAAAAAACTAATTTTTCACAAAATAGTTGACCTTGAACGAAAACAGATTATTCCCAAACAAAAAGGATGAGATTTTGAGAAAATAATGAAAATTGTCAACAAAAAAGATTATTCCTTCACCAAAAATATGATAGAAAACCTACGAAACCAAAAACAATCAAAGACTGAATTTACAACGAGAATAAAAAACTTATTTCGACAAATAAGTTGATTTTCTAAACGATGAAATAAATTTCCAACTGAAAAATGAATTTGAACAAATTAAATTGTTGTTGAAATTAAATCTATGTTAGTTTTGAATTCAATTATTTTCGTTGGGAGTGGATTCTGCTTGGTTAGAAGGTCTACTACTATATTTTCCGGAAAATTCATCTCTTTCGGGTGAAATTTTCATGATTTCGTCAATACTTTGACTATTTATTTGAAATGTCGTATTTTTCAGTTATATCGAACTCTTGTTGACTCATTGTTGCAATTTTTTTTAAAAAATATCAACCATCATATCGCTTGTTGAGGACTCATCTTCTTGGTTGGAAATTCAGTTATTTGGTCAATATTGAGGTTTTCAACTGATAATGTAGGTATCATATTTTCGAATAAAAATATACCGTTTTCAAATGAAATCAATTTAATTAGTCAAAAATTCATATACTTTATAAGGATTTGTCTTTTTTGGTGTGAAATTTATCTTCTTTATAAAAAATTAATTTTTTTTACTCAAAATTCAATGCTTTCGTCTTGTATTCAATCATCATTATATCAGGAATTGACTTTCTTTAGAAGAATTTGACTTTTGACTTTTTAATCAAAATTTCAACTGCTTTAGTTGGAAACCTAATTTTTACATTCTCATTCTGAATGAGAAGGTATTTGTTTAATGTGAAAATTGACTTTCGCGGATTCAATGAAATCTCCACGTTTTGAGACCCCCTGAGTCAGAAAAAATGGTTTTCACGAAGGTGTCTGTCTGTCTGTCTGTA
>WSXT02044320.1:0-13207 GCA_011762715.2 Neuroterus valhalla | reverse complement strand
TGATGAAATCGAAGATAGATGGAAAATATAAATTAAGAGAAATAAATATAACTATCCATTCATATTGACAGTATAACAAAGCTAGATGAGGTAAGCATGTTGAAAGTTCAAATTAAATAGCCTCGAAAAATTGTTTTTGCTTTCGAAAAATTGTAGATGTCATAATATTGAGAGAAATTCAGTACAAATAATTAATATGACAAAGTAAAAAAATTTCCAATTTTTCACGTTCTTTAGTTCTGACACCTAAATGCAGAATTTTTTTTTCTTTAGAAATTAATTAATGTAAACTATTCAGTTCCAGATTTGGGAAAGACAAATTTCCGACAAAGCATTTGGATTTTCAACCGAAAACGGTGATTTTGAACAAAATTTTGGAATTTTCGAACAGGAAAGATCAATTTTCAAAAAGTTAAAAGAAAAATTTCCAATTGAATAGTCGAATTTGCAATCAAGCAGTTCAAATAAAAGAGATGCGTTCTCAACGAAAAATTTGAGTTTAAAAAAGTTTCTAATTTTTACCTAATATAAAATCAACAATAAAAATGCAAATTAATTTCGAACCTGCAAATATGATTCTTCATATGAATATTAATTTTCCATCAAATCATTGATTTTTTTACCAGAATAGTTTGTATCCAAGACATAATGGCCAATTTTTAAGGAAGAAATTGGATTTTTAACCAATAATAGTTGGTTTTGTAATCAAAGAGATGAATTTTAAACTTTGGGAAAATTGCAATAAATATTGATTCAAGAAATTATTATGATATAAGGCGGAAAAAAATATTACAATAATTCTATATTGTTCCGTGAATACAAATGTCTAAAAAACAGTTTCATTTTCGACGGAAAAGTTAATTTCAACCCAGCAAGTAAAAATTTCATACATAAAAGTTGAACTTATAAACGAATCGAATGGCTATTTAAAAAATTGTTGAATTTTTCAACAAATTTTTCGTAAAAACGTGTTGTATTTTCAATTAAAAGAGATTGATTTTGCACCAAAAATGGAAAAGTGCAATTTTATTTCAGAAATATTAATTATGTTGAACCAAAAAAATTTTAACGACTTTGTTAAATTTTCTACCAAACTGTTGCATTTACATTTGAAAAAATGGAACTTGCACACATTTTAGCGTGAATCTGAATTTGAAATTTTTCCGTCTCTTTCTGATGTCTCTTTTCCTAGTTGCACCTGTAACGTACCCATGGTTTGTACATGGTCCGTACCTATGGCTCGGTTCTTACTGTTGAGTTTGACTGTACAGGCCCGCGCTCGACTCGAGCGAACAATAGGTGACCCAAAGAGCAGGTAAAGGGCTAGATGGGGAACCATGAGGTAGCTTAAAGCCATTGTCTAATTTATAGATTAGAATACTCTCTAATTTTGATAGGCTTGGTATTAGAACTATTCAATTATACTACCGATTGAAATTCTTCAAAGTTGGACGTTTTAGTTCAGAATTATTTGGTTTTGACGTGGGAATGTTGGTTTTATCTTAAGTAGAATTTGCAGCAAGAAGACCCTGGATTCTTATTTGAAACGTCTTTATTGGCGCAATCATATACAAGTTTTAGTGAAGAGATGTAGAAGCGAAGAAAAAATGGATAAGAAGTTAAATCTGTTATATCTACATTTTATACAGGAAACTAATGTGTGACATTTAGCTCGTACTCGTCTTTGTGAAAGATGTTAACGTCCTTGAAGAACATGTTGGGTGCATTAAATCTAAATTCGTAGACTGGCCTGTCCAGAGGGAAGCCGAAGGGCTTTGATTCCAACATGTAATCACCGAAGGTTCTTGAGCTGTACTTCATTGGTTCACTTGTCAATGGACTCACATAGACAAAGAACTGGAATGGCATGCCTTCCCTTTTACCCTTGGGCAAAAGAAGCCTCTCGGGGAAACCAAAGAGTCTTTCCTGGTAGGTGAAGGATTCACCATCAATGCCTTTTTCCACTCTCTTGTAGAAGATATCACTGGATTCTAGATCTGGCATGCTGAAGAAGAAATCGCGACTGTTGCGCTCGATTTTGTTCATACCAGCGTTTACTGAAAAATCAGAGAAACGTTTTTATAAAGTTATTTCAATTTGTTATTTCTGCCGTTTGTAATTTTTAAACTTGTACTTACAGTCAAAGATCCATTGGTCAACGTCGTAGAAGTATTTGTAGCTGTCCCTGAAGTCGTACAACTTGTGGTGCATGTCGTACTTGGGCCCAAGGAAGATCCTCATCACGGCTTTGGTGGCTTTATCAGCTTTGACAGTAATGTGGAATTTGAATGGCTTATGATTGAGACGAGGTTGACGGACTTTAACGATTGTTGACTCAGACTCTTTTTGACTTTCGACTGTCATTCCTGCACTGACAATAGTGTCAAAATCTTCAAAGTAAGTTTGGAGTTTGTCCACAACCACGGACTCGATTTTAAGTTCTGGGAAGACAATCTCCTCCTTTTTGTAGGCCTTCATGTGTCCCTTGTATCTGTTTAAAACAATAGTTACACAAATGCTTCTTTATTATTGATATGATCTGAAACAGACAAATGTTCTATTGTACTAACCTGGACCAGTAGTATAAAATCTTCTTGTAGAGTCTGTAGAAAGCTGGATCCCTACAGCTGGTGTCGAAGTACTCAAGAGCACTCGGGATGATTTGGTAAGGGTTGTTGGGTTCGAGGTTAAATCCTAAAATCTTTCTTCCCCAGAAGTCAACACTACCATAGAATGGAAGGTTGGACGAATCTTTATTTCCTTCAATAATGTTTCCTAAGAGGTTGAGACCTTCGGGGGTGTAAATGTTGATCCACTTTCCATCATCTTTCAGGATGAAACCAGAATCGATCGCAGCTGTTATACGAGATTCGTAATCCTTGACGTACTGTGGTAATTAATTTGTATTCTAAGTTTCTATATTATTAAATAATGGTATCAATATTTATATTTGAATGACAATTACCTGAATATACTTCAATTTGTGCTCAGGGAACCGAGTCCAGTGGGACCTCTGGGGGTATGGGAAGCTGTTATGGAAGGTCATTGTTGGGTAGTAAGCAGAGTGGAATTCTCTATCCCAGTCAAAATCTTCAACATATCCCAAATCGTTAGAGAGACGTTCCATAAAGTATCGATTCAAAAGACACTTGTGGCCATAAAGATACTCTTCTCCTCGGATTCCTGGGGCTAAACCGAATTCTTCTGTTTCTAGCCAGAATGGGAACTCGAATCTGAAGTACATGTAGTAGGTGTTGAGACCAATATCTTCAGTGAAGTAGGATAATTTATGCTCTTCGTCAGAGTCTAGATTGAGGTACCAGCCTGAGTAATTTGCTGGGATGATGTAGGTGTCGTATCCAGCACCTGGTTTTGACTCTAGGGAAGAAATAATAAGAAACATTAATTTAATAATCTAAAGAATGATTGGCATGTACCTATTCAAGAAGAATGGATAATTACCCAGTTTTCCGAAGAGCTTTGCATGGTGGGCTTTCTCTAAAACTTCAGAATTGAAGAAAGAGTAGGGGTACAATTCATAGGGAGCTGGTAGTCTCATGTATTTGGTATCTGGGCGTCTAACTACAGCTTGAGCGAAAGCAGTAACGAACATGCCTTCGTTGATATAAACACGAGCCCATAATGCAGTTTTATAGAAGGTTTCAAAATCCTTTGCGTACCAAAATAATCTGAAAAGGGCCTTCGTCTCGTGCAGGAGTATCGGATAGAAGATGGAATAGAGTGCTCCACGTGGGAGCATTCCATTTTCCCAGTGATGGAGGAATTCCATCACTGCAGTCTGAAAATAATTTTTTTAGATGTCATAGAGACTCACCATGTATTTAACATAGTTGACTTTATACAAGTCATCAAGACCTTAAAGTTTCTGTTTGAAATAAAAAAAGGAAACGTTTTTTTTCAATGGAGGCACTTTCAGTAAATGAAGAAAAATTATGTGTTGAAGTAGAATATCATGATATTTGCTTTGAATTTCAGAATTCTTCGAATAAGTGGATGGAGTAACAAACTTGACAATCAAAGAAAATTTCAGAATATTCGCTACGAGTACAACATACAGAACTTAATCCACTCAATCAACCTATAGTCCAACTATGATTTCATAATTAATACTGTTTTTATTTTCTCTCAAAAATATTTTTCTATATTAAATTGCCAACCTTCTTATGTGGAAAAAACAGAATCACAGGTAAAGTATGAAACTATTATTCAAATTATTCGAAGATTAGATGTCAATCAAATTATCCCTCATAAATTCCGTCACGGTATTATTTTTTTTCAAATGATTGAATCAAAAACGGTACAAAATTCGATCTCTAATTCAAACTTGATGTTAAAGTACTCACGACTTTGAACTATTATGGAATTTAAAGATTTTCCAAATGAAATCGATTACCAAACTTAGAATTTTCAAATCCAATGATTTAATAATTTCGATTTGATTGTCTATTTTATTCAAATTTTAAATTCACATCCAACTTGAAGTTCTTGCAAAAGATATACTTCTTTCAATTTAGATCATAATTTTTATTATTCAAAAGTTTTCAAGTTTGAAGTCTATAAATGGATAATTCATCGTCTCTTAAGATTTCGTATCGTTTTGGATAGAATTATTTTCGATATGAGAAAATTTTCGATTGAGGAAAATTCTAAAAGAGAAGGCTTTTGACTTTGGTAATACATTTTTTGAACTTCAGATTCTTTTTTTTTGTTATTTCACAAGTCAAACGATTAGAATTTATACAATTATGATTGTTTTACAATAAAGTGTATTTTGCGAGAAACCATTTCAAACCCGAGCTTCAAACTTGAAGCTCGTAACTTTGAGAGCTGTAACATGAAGCACACCAAAAATATTTGGACTGCGTCTACCAAAATTCGGCAGCCCTTCCTAGTTCCCTAAAGCTTAATTCTGAATTTTCGAATTTTATTTGTTCATAAAGTTGTAAATCGGAACTCTTTTGGAATTCGAGTTTTAGGATAAATTTTAATATTTTAAAGTTTACTCTCAAATATCGAAATTGGAGATTACATAATGTTTATTCTGTTGTGGGCTTACAGCAAAAGTGGGTTGAAAACGAGTTGAAAAGAAAGGAGAAACGAGAATTTTATTGTATATGCCGATATAGTAATATAATGGAATGATGTATTATATTTGATTTTATTGTCCTATTATATAGTTATATTATAAATAAAAATCCTCGTTTTCTTGTTACTCTAATTTTTTGAAGGTATAATTTAAAACCTATAGATACATATTATTCCCATACTAGAAAACATTGCAGCACTACAAAATTTCGAGCTTCCTAAACTTTTGATTTCTACCAACCCAAAATTTTTGATATTGGAAGGCTTACATTTTGAATTAAGAGGTCCTAAAAGAATTTTCATCAGGCAAAAATTTCTTAATCCTTAAATCATCCATTTTTGAGTGTACAATTTCGATTGTCTTATTAAAAACATGTCGATTAAAAATTTTAATCTGTATTTTTTTCAATTTTATTTCTGTTTAATAGCTGAACTCCTAATTCTGGCCTAGGACACAAGTGTTAAATCCCAAAGGCCCTAAAATTAAACTTATCCAACTGACCAACTGAATTTCTCTAAAAGTGATTAAATTTCCAATTCAGTTTTGGATACCTCAAACAAAAAATAAGTCTCTAGTTTTGGATTCAAAAATTTGAAAAAACAATTTAAATCTGCAAAACCCGAAGAATGACTTGGGATTTTTCCCTAACATGAAAGTATAGTCTTTGTGACGATTCATAGTAACGTATCGACCACATTGTTCAATCAATAGCAAATATGAAACATTTTCCATCTGCAAGTAAATACGAGGATATTAGAAAAATTAATAGAATTAGTTAAATAGTTACACTGTTGGTGTAGGAGTCGATGTTCGCCTTGATGTCCCATGCTTGGCCTTCTTTGTAGAGTTCAGGGTTGACAATGTCTGGTTGCGATATATGGTAGAGTACATTGTAAATTCGCTTTTGCTTGATAAGGTAGTCCTTGTCAGCTGTGAGTTCGTTGAAATATTCTGCACAGATTGTTTGGCAAGAAGAAGCCAAGATGGCCAGAAGCACTAACAATCTGGCCATTTTTGGCACGGCACGGGGTACTTTATTGAATTGCAAGAGAAACTCTAACGATCTGCTCTCTCCAGTAAGAAATGACGATGTCGCGAAGCTTCGACGTGTCTTATATACCAAGCTTTGTTTCTTTAATCGTCCCATTACATATAAGTCTATAAACAGTGACCCTTGTATATTGTTTTCATCCGCTCCCATCAGCCAAGATAAATCAATCTGTTCGATTAAAAACCTGTAGATATCACCGAATTTACTACCAAGTCTGTACTTTCAACAAGTGACGTGACGCTTAATTAAAAACGTTTATCTAGACGAATAAATTTCTTCCGCTAGACGCAATGATTAGTTCAAAAGGACGTTTCTCCCATTTATCCAACTTTTACATATTTCAATAAACCAAAGTGTTTAACCAGATGGGCATGACAAAAGGGCCAGGAGTGCCAAAAGCTTCCTCGAATTGTGAATTGACCAAACTTTTTAATTTTCTTGTTGAATGACAAACTTTCAAGTGTTTCAAATTTCAATTTTAAATAACCTTCGAAGTAGAAAGGCATCTATGAGTTGACTAACAAATCGGTTCAATTTGTCTTATGATTGAGCTGAAACTTGGACAGCAAGTTAAAAAATAACACAAGAAACAAAGCTTATAAGCTTATAAGCTTATAAGCAAAAATTTTTTTATAAATATTTTTCAGTAAGTCAATAGTTTCTGGAATATTTTTAATAGAAAATGATCTTCCTTTATTTAAAAAAAACGGGTTTTCAACAGTTTTTCTTGAATAAGTTGTCATCGAAAAACGTCATAAAAAAAGGAAAAATAATTTTTCTTCCATTTGTATATGTGCAATAAGTGCTGAGATACAGCTGGTTGGAGATAACTCTTCATCTGGCGGAAACAAAATTACATAAATTCAGCGTAAAATGCATAAAAAATTTCGAGTTAAATAAAACTATGCTATACATTTTTTAAAGTATTTCAAGAGATCTTCGAAATAAGCTCGATTTCAAGTCATTAGCATGAAAATGAACGAAGCCAGAATGAAAATAATATCATTTATGGACTTTTCCTGACTACAAAAACGGTTGAATATTATGATAATCGTGAAATTAGAGACAATCCTTGAATAACCAACTTTCTTTGTGTGTTGACAATGTGTCAATAACGTTTTAACTAGAAATAAAAAATGTCTAATTTTAAAAAAATACATGTCTTTGAAAATGAGTTGAACAATAAAAAATATACAAAAAATATGAAAGAGTGAAAAAATTCAGAATTTTTTTCACATAATGTTTTGGTATTTCTTTATTCCTGTAGAATGAAATTAACAGAGATATGGCTGCTAGAACTTTGCAGTTGAGACAGAGAGATATGTTTCTGAAGCCTTTAGCCTAAAAAATAACTTTTAAACTATGAAAGAAAAAGTTGAATAACCAAGCGTATGTTTCCGGTACGATTTTCGGAGCATTGTCAATATCTTTGTTTGCGAGTATGATAACTTCCAATTTTGTATTTTAATACATTTTTTTTTGTATAATGAACATATCAAACTTTAATTCTCTATTTGTAATCTGTACAAAAATGTCCTTATTATTTAAAAATCTATTTTTTTATATACAGTAATTTTGAAGAATTACAGTCATGTGGTGAACACAGAATAATTGAACTTTTTTGGAGATTAGGGATGGTTTTAAGGGGTTGAAAAATGCGATGACTTATACTGTAAAAAGCTAATAATACATGCCATTCAGTTATCGTATATGTATTACTGAATCATTTCAATTTGTCAAAAACTATTTTTTAATCTCATCAGGGCATTCAAGGCCTGAATGATTGAGATTACATATTTATTATACTGTAAACTATCAAAATTATTTTATTCTGCAATATATATATATACTGAATATACACCTTCCTCAAATAATTATATAAAAATAATGCGTCTCTTTGAAACATACGGTAGAGAAGGAGTTTCAAATGCATGCTAAGGAAGAAGGACGTACGTGTACACGCATTTGAAACTCCGTTCATACCGTACTTTTCAAAGACACGCATTACTTTTAAATAATTATTATTTGAGGAACGTTTATATTCAGTATTTGTTATACAATAGAAGGAGCTTCATTGCTTCCGCGTGTCACTTGGACAAGTCCACTTTTTTTCACTTCTATTACGAAACGATAAGAAAAAATATAAAAAATCGTAAAAATAGTCCGATTTTTGCGATTCAAAATTTGCTGTAAAGCTATGACAGTAAGGTATCAAATCCATATGTTGTAAAACATGCTCCTAAAAATTTTCACCAGTGTCATATATCTCTCCAAATAAATAAGTTCTAAGCAGGGGTCGTTGAAATTTGAACCAGTTCATTATGTCAAGGATAGCCTGTGAGAGTATATGAGGATAGTTGATGCTTCTCTTTCATGTCGCATTTACAAGGAAAAATTGGTTGAAAATTTTGCGAAATGAAAGAAGTTGCATCGTCGTAAAGTCTATAGGTCGTAAGCAATGCTCGTCAAAATGTCAACCGGTGTTATATATCCCTCTCTAGACCCCAATGCTAGCGCTGCTCCAACGATGCTCGTAGAAATTTCAACCGATATCATATTCTAATGTCAATAACGCTTTTCAGCGTAGCGTTCAAGGTGACATCGTATTCTAAAGCCAATAACGCTTTACAGCGTTACGGTACCAAAATACTTTTTTGAGGATAAGGTCTCTACTCACGAAATCTCTCTACCCTCGTATAAGGAACTTCGTTCCAAAGCCGTTTATTCCCGTTTAGCCGTTTGTCCTTCACAAGTTCCCTCTAGTTTTGACTTTTTCCTGTATCAACCGGCAGGAGTGGGGAGGCCGGCGTTCGCGCGCCCTCCCAGCCAGGGCTCGCTTCTCTCCTGCAGTCAGTTCCTTCTCGGCTTCTTGGCCCTTGCGCTGACAGGTGGTTTCTCTTTTGCGTCCCGGCAAGTGGACGATGGTTAGCGTAGCTGATTTCGGACAGCCCCTGGATGCGGACGGTCCATTTTCTCTTTGGGTTCCTGCGAGTGAGCAGTGACCAGTCAAGTGGCTGTTCTCGGACTGCCCCTGCAGGCGGACGGGTCATCGACTCGTTATAATCATTGAACAGGTTGTATACTTCAATTATATTTAAGTGATTTGGTTTTCCCGACTCGGACGTCTTATGATGTTTTGTGGAAATGACAATTCCGATAACTTATCTCCTCCAGTTGCGTCGGGATCGATGATTCTGGGAAAATCATCGTGATCGCAGCTTCCGGAGGTTACATCTGTGCTAATTTTCTTAAACCACCCGCAATATTTTGTGATATAATTGGATTGCCTTGTAATCGATTCCGAGACTTGTGGCTCGGATGAGCCTGACCAGGCATTTGAGCTCCTTGACATTCATATTACCTGATATATTTTCTTTGACTGATTGGAAATTCTCTGGCGTACCGGGGATACTGACTTGAATTCTCTGCGGCGTAGCGAAGGCCTCGAGACAGGTTCTCAGACATGACAAGTATACTGACTTTGGATTAACCGCATCATTGCAAAGGCTTCGAGACAGGCTCTAAAGCATGACAAACTTTCAATGAAGTCCCTGGGTGTGCTCTCCTAACAAAGTCATATCTGTTCTTTGCGCCTGCAGCTTGTGGATCAACATGCCATTGGTTAGATTGCAATTCTTCTGATTGTTTGTTTTACTCACATGGTATCAGTGTGACATTCCATGGACCTCCAATCCCTTTACAATTTGTGCTCGGATTGACAACTTGAGTACAGAGATTTAAGGGGATTCCGGAGAAAAATCGTGCGGTATAGGGCCCCCTTCCCTTGCCTACCGAAGGCTTCGGCCAGAGCGTGTTCCCCCGAAGCACGATCGGTGCTGCCTCTACCGAATGAACGTGTGTGTTTTGGGACCTACTTGAGCAGTAACGTAGCGGAAGATTCCGGCGCCCCTTCCTCAACTATTTTTACAGCGGCCATCGGCGGTTAATTCGAACGCGCTTTTCGGCGGAAAATATTGTTTGGATTATGATACCTATAAATAGTACACATACGGTAGTAAGTAAGAAGATTATTGATAATTATTATACATTTCGCTGGCAAATTATAATTTTCATGTAAGTTTTTATAGAAATTGTTGTTGTAAAATTTAAATAAATTGTATATCGTTATTTACAAAATTTTCCAGTCAAATATTTTCAAATTTTACAATTTTCTTGTAATTTTTTTTAAAATAACATTTTGCTTTGGAATTTAAAAAACATTATAAGAGTTTTTTAGAACATTTTTGAATTTTTTTTCAGATTTTTTTTTAATCAATTATCGATAAACATAAGAAATGTCGAAAATTTTATTATGCCTTTCTGCTAATTATACTTTTCATTTGAGTGATATTATGTCTGTAAATGTGTACAAAAATTGTATGGAAAACTCCAGAGAGAAATCGACAGGGAGAAGAAGAGCTTTTTCCCTCTTTTCTTTGCATGAAAAGAAGGAAAAAGAATAGCATAAAAAGAAGAAAGAAGAAGAGCCGAAAAAGAAGAGAAGAAACAGAAGGAAGAAGAAGGAAGAAACAGACGGAAAGCGAAGAAAAGAAACAGAAGAAAAGAAAGGAGAAGGAACAGAAGGAAACAGAAGAAAAGAAACAGAAAGAAAAAGAAAGGAAGAAACCGAAGGAAAAAGAAGAGAAGAAACATAATGAAGAAGAAAAGAAGAAACCGAAGGAAAAAGAAGAGAAGAAACAGAAAGAAATTCAAAAGAAGAAACTGAAGGAAAAAAGAAGGGAAGAAACAGAAAGAGAAAAAAGAGAAAAAAGAGAAGAAATATAAGGAAAGAGAAGAGAAGAGACGGAAGGAAAAATAAGAGAAGAAATCGAAGGGAAAAGGAGAGAAGAAACAGAAAGAAAAGGAAGAGAAGAAACAGGAAGAAGAAGAAGAAAAGATAACGAAAGAAAAAGAGAAGACGCAAGAAAGGTTGAAGAAGAAGGGAAAAGTAACAAGGAAGAAGAAGAAAAACCAGAAAGAAAGAGAAAAAATGTCGTCCTTCTCTCTCGCACATTATTGCGTTTCACTCGTGGAAATCATTCTGCCTTTTTTTATAACTCAAATTCTTTTTTTTTTGAGTTATCAATTTTGTTTGAAAATCGAATTTGCAACAGGTTTCTAATTGTAATTAGAAAATTCTAAAAATGCATGACCAAAAATATATATCTGCTAAATTTTATTTTTTATTCCTATATAGAAACCTAATTTTACAGCCGCAACAGTAATTTATTCAGATAATTATTTAGAGCAATATCGTTTAACTTCAAACACATGGAAAAAGTTTTATGCCATCTAATTTGACGAACAAATACATCCCTGTCCCTGCTATGCCATTATTATTATTTCGACCACACATGCACAACGAGCTACACTCAAACGTGGCTACTCGGGACTGACAAGGGTCACCGATGTCGCCAAGGCCCGCCCTTCCCTCTGCGTCGCACATATGGAAAAACGCGGAGTCGCTTTTCGTATCTTCATAATGAGAAAAATACTTTTTTTCTTGCGGCAAATCGTTCGGCTTCTCGTTCAATAAAGCGCCCTGGTCATTTGCGATTTCCTGTGCGTGGAACGCAGAGGGTGCAACAACATGTCCATTTTCCTCGTCACTCCTACCAGAAAAAATGGTTCCTACTTTACCGACGTTTCTAACTCCGGAATCCCAATGGACTCCTTCAGAGTATTTAAACCGTTTGTTGGATCCCTGAATGTGCTCTCTAATCACAACTGTTTTTCACGCCTGCAGCTTGTAGCTCAGCATATCATCGGTTGAATTTGAATTTTCTTATCGTTTATGTTCGACTCTCGCCATTCATTCTGTTTTTGATCAAGTCCCTCATTTCTCTTACATTAGTACTTGAATTTACGACTCAAGTACGGTGATGTGTGAGATATGATCGAAATCCAAAGTGACCAACATTAACTCTGAAAACGATGATAGTCTCTGTGCATCTGGCTTTACACAAGGTGTCCGAAATGATATTCTACAGGAAGTTTCCCGCAAATCGATATCTAGAGTGACCAAAATTAACCTCGAAAGTGATGACGACGGTCACCGTGCATTTTTCTTTGCACTAGGTGTTCAAAATGACATTCTACAGGAAGTTTTCTACTAATTGATATCCAAAGTGACCAAAATTACCCTCGAAAGTGATGACGACGGTCACCGTGCATTTTTCTTTGCACTAGGTGTTCAAAATGACATTCTAAAGGAAGTTCTCCTCAAATCGATATCCAAAGTGACCAAAATTAACCTCGGAAGTGATGACGATGTTCCCCGTGCATTTTGCTTTGCACCAAATGTCCAAAATGATATTCTACAGGAAGTTTTCGGCAAATCGATATCCAAAGTGATCAACATTAACTCTGAAAACGAGGACGATGGTCGCTGTGCATCTGGCTTTGCACTAGGTGTCCAAAATGATATTCTACAGGAAGTTTCCCTTGAATCGATATCCAGATGACCAAAATGAACCTCGAAAGTGATGACGACGGTCACCGTGCATTTTTCTTTGCACTATGTGTTCAAAATGACATTCTAAAGGAAGTTTTCTGCTAATTGATGTCCAAAGTGACCAAAATTAACCTCGAAAGTGATGACAATGGTGACCGTGCATTTTGCTTTGCACTAGATGTTCAAAATGATATTCTACAGGAAGTTTTCCTCAAATCGACATCCAAAGTGACCAAAATTAACCTCGAAAGTGATGACAATGGTGACCGTGCATTTTGTTTTGCACTAGGTGTTCAAAATGATATTCTACAGGAAGTTTTCCTGAAATCGACATCCAAAGTGACCAAAATTAACCTCGAAAGTGATGACGAGGTTCTCTGTGCATCTGGCTTTGCACTAGGTGTCCGGAATGATATTCTACAGGAAGTTTTCTTCAAATCGATATCCAAAGTGACCAAAATTAACCCCGGAAGGGATGACGATGTTCTCTATGCATCTTGCTTTGCACTAGGTGTCCGAAATGATATTCTACAGGAAGTTTTCCTCAAATCGATATCCAAAGTGACCAAAATTAACCTCGAAAGTGATGACGATG
>WSXT02044309.1:0-13207 GCA_011762715.2 Neuroterus valhalla | reverse complement strand
CACCCTTCCTTTGATTCACGCTGCGTCAATTCATGTAACCTCCCTTAGTATGGCGGTCAGTCGGGGGGGTGGATTCGGACAAATAACATAAATCACAGTGATGGTTTGTGTTAGTGAAAACGTAAGCGTATCAGTGTCTGAATTGCATGTCAAACAAGCGGAACGATCATCCCTTATTCCTTCTCTTCAAATGAAATTATGACCCATGACAGTGCTATCATTCTTTATTTATGAAATCGTAACTGCGTTGGAACTGAAATAACGTGAATTTCAATTTGATCGATTTAAAATAAAATACTTCTAATTATTTTATTTTTAATTAAAACTATAAACTGAAATACTCATCATTCACCTCAATTATTAACACATTTTATTCCATATTATTATTGATTTAAATAATAATTGTTCTTCAATTGTTCAGAACTTTACCGTTCACAGCACACATTTTCATAAATCTTTTCAGCCACAACAACAAATATCCATCACGGATTTTGAGCATTTTTTAGTTGATACCAGCGACATGTACACCATTCTTTAGTTTCTTGTTCACGGATATCATGTTGTTGAATTCGATTCTTCATTCGCCACCTTCGAAGGGAATCTTTTCCGTATCCTCGTCTGCGTCACAGTTATTATGCTCCATGGTTCGACCTCTATACAATTTTCGCTGAAAAAGCTGATAGAGTTTCTTGTTTTATGTTTGTTGGGCAGTAACTCAGCCATTCATGTCTTTGACAAAGACGATCCTTCCTTCAGCAGTCTCTTTATTCAATAGTTGGTGTTGAGATGTTATTTTTATCTGTTTTGGAGACAACTTTGTATGCAAGCGAGCTGATGACCGATTGCGTTTGAGATGAGTGGGTGTCGAAGAAGGCATGTAGGGATCTGTTTTTGATGGGTGAATTTTCTGTGAACTGCATGTCCTAATGTGTTATCAGAACTTCTGTAAACTAGTTCATCCAAGAAAGGCAATTTCCCTTTTTGTTCAATCTTCATGATGAACTAGATATTTTGGCTCAAGCCTGGATCGATAGAAGATTCAAGTTTCTAGATATCTCAGAAATATGATAGCGTTTACAGGGGAGACTAAAGATCCCATTGCTGCCCCTGAGGTTTGTTCGCAGATTCAATTTTCAGAAGAGAAGTTAAAAGAACTGAGACAGTGTGCTTTCGAGGGTCTAAGCTTGAAGGGGAAGTTTGTGACGGATTTTGTGATATAGACAGTATCAGAGATTAGTACTTTTCTGAAGAGAGGTACTACGTCGCAACTCACGAGGATTTATCGAGGTTTAATTCGCATCCGTTGTATCTTCTGGATGAGGGAGCATGGTATGTTGGACGATGGTGAGTTTATTGCGCTAATGATCAGTCCAAGTGGATGTAATTGTATATTTTTGGGAGTCCGTAGAGTCTTGGAGAAATAAAATCAATAGGTAATTATTTAATTTTTTTCGGTCGTAAAGCTTAGAATCTTTTAGGAGGGTTGTTGATTCGTCAACTGCTCTTCTTCTAAGGTCTCTTTTTAGTTTTTCATATGCTTTGTCAGTTAGAGAGTCCATGATTTTGGTGCTGTAATCTTCTTTCTTCATGACAACTGTTGTGTTGCCTTTCTCTGCAGGTAATATCATGATGTTTCCATCCCGATTGGGTTCGCCACTGGCCGTTTTATCTTATTTTGTAGAGTTTGAGGAGAGAAGTTAGGGAAAGCTTAAGATGTTGACGATCCTACGCCATATACCATTCGCATTTTCAGGTGGAAGCATATATATTCTAGACTCCAGATCATTTATGATTTATTTTTCGTGATTCTCGTAGAAGCTACTGGAAAACTATGTCCCTAAGCAAATA
The DNA here is from genome assembly GCA_011762715.2 of Neuroterus valhalla. Lineage (NCBI taxonomy): Eukaryota > Metazoa > Arthropoda > Insecta > Hymenoptera > Cynipidae > Neuroterus > Neuroterus valhalla. Next base: position 11,359 of record WSXT02044309.1, on the reverse strand, counting down.
CTGGAATTATTCTTTTGCTGAAAGGATGGTTAGAAATTATTTTTACTGGATATTTAGTGGTGTCGTCTTTATTCTGGTTTTTCGAATGGATGGTTCCCTAATCTTTTGTAGATAGTATGTAAGAATAATTGGTTTATTGCATTTCTTCTCAAAAGTGGAGCGAACTCGTTTTATGTAGAATTGATTCCAATTTAGATATTCTCAAATATTTTGTCAGCAATAAGAATTTAACCCAAAACCTTGAACCTATTACTAGTTTCAGGTAACGCCTGAAGAAGTGGAATGCAATGTTCCAGAAAATCCGGATAAATCCGTATACAGAAAGTCATTCGAGACAAAGTTTCTAGCTCATTTTAGAACGTGTCGTTCCCAAATATTTCTGAGTCGGTAAAAATACAAAACGTAGGACAAGCAAATACCAAAATATGGAGCGTATTACCCCATTGACTACAAGAGCTACTCGCGCTGAGCTTGGGACTGATTCCCTTCCAAGTTTAGAGCACGCAGCCGACACGGCCAATAGGATCAGTGTGTTGCAATACTAAGAGCTGCACGCCCTCAGTTGCGACCTAATATTGCTAAGTTTTCTTGAGTGTGCGAACTCAGCCGCTTCAGTCTTGGAACTGATTCGTCCCCAAAGTAGGAGCTCCGAACTCCGATACATATAGGACAAAAAGTGAAAGACTAAGTAAGTGACTTTTCAAAAAGAAATTGTGTTAAGGTCAAACCATCACGCGGAGACATTATATCTGTAATAAGGAATCTAATGGATGGTTAGGCTGCTAGTGTAGATGCCATCACTGCTCAAAATCTCAAGAGCGGTGTCAGATACTTTTTTTTGTGACTAGGCGATTATATGATCATGTTTGATCTGCAAACGGTGAAGTTCCAGATGACTGGAGGCGGGTTTTCATCGTATCACACCTATTTACAAGGGAATTTATTATTGAAGTCATGGAATTACCAATGAAATTATCTGGTGGTCCCATCTGGATTCACCAAAAAGATTAAAGGCGTATCAAATATGAAAGCAACGAATCGCTCAGATGTCCATTCCCTCTTACATTCGCATAACTAGCATTATGTAAAAGTTAATGGACATCTGAGCGATTGGTTTCAGATTGAGCATAGGATTTAGAAAAGATGCGTTATGTCCTGATGGATGTCTAGTATATACATGGAAAATTGTATCAGAATGGATTGCGTAGACTAAAAAGGGCTTGACCGAGGATCAGTAAGAGTATGTCATCTGACGTTTGCGAACGACAAGATTGTTACTACGGAATTATTCGATGATTTGCAGAAGTTGATTAGCAGAATGAAGACAATTTGTGCAAGTTTATAAATGGACAAGAACTGTACTATTGTTTTCATGCCAGGCAGGTATACATTAGGCCTTTGTGGATTTTTAATATCACATGGATATTCATCTAAGAATCGCTCTTGAAGACGGAGGAGGTGTCCTTCTTGGGGCAATAAAAGTGCGTCGACTGGTTTCTGCAGATGATAAAATCATTACAGCAGAATCAGTCGATGGCTTGCAGATGATGAAAGCATGAAGAGCATAAGCCTTGAGATTAAGGTAAATGAAACATAAACCATTCTGTTTATCTACTGCTAGATAAATAATAAACGCACATGTATCCGAATTAGATCTGAAGTCGCAACATATAGTTCTGTGTTTGCGTGCAATTCGTTCGAGATGTCTGTAGTGAAACGCCAATGGACATGAATATTCATCATTTTCTGAATGATTTGAACATTTCTGATCATTCCTATCCAATTCCATGAATCTTCTTTGATTCAAAAAAAATAATTCCTATTACCCTTTTACAGCAGTTAATGTCATAATTGTATGTTATTAACACATAAGAGCAGCATATGCAGTCATCATTTAGGCAATAATTCCTAAAGAATAATTCATCACAACCTAATTTGAATACAAACAGAACCCCAATAATGCAAATACCTTTCCAAAGAAAACCCCTAATTAAAACTTCTTTTTTTTCAGGTCGGATAGTGAACGCAAGATGTTAAATCCGGAAACCGGTTGTTACTCGGAGTCTGTTCGAGCATGGTGAGTTCTATTTTACACCCCTTTACAACTTCTGAATTCTGATGGACGCACAATTTATCCAAATAAAGTTTCACAATGGAGGTCTTATTAGGACATCATAATATAACGATCTGAATTGCGAGAGTGAGAACTGGGTGAGGTAAAGGAAAAAACTGTTAATTTAAAGACTCTGACATTTCTTGATGACCTGTTGCCAATCCTAGGTGGAGAAAACTCGTGTGGAGTGTCCATTAGATAAACAGGTTCTCGTTTCTATCCTTTGGGTGAAATAACGTCGTTATCGTCATTGGGGTCTGCAGAGTTCACAGAACCTCAGTAGGCGTACGGTAATACGTAATATGGTAAGACGAATTGCAGATTGCGAATAAATTGAAAAGACAGTAAATAAATCGAAAATTATAGAATTTCATATCTAAAATTCCTAATTTAGTCATTACGCTCACTTCCAACAGAAGATTCTGTTTACCATCCGTAAACCAGACAACCACTGTACTAACCCAATTAACTAATGGCATCTTATAAAATATTTTTACGTTTTTTGGTGGAGCTGTCATCCAGCAAACAGAAGGCTGCTGATACTTCAACTTTTTATCGAAAATTTGATAAAATTCAATGCCGTATAAATTAGGGTACAAAACTTCTTATTGTGGGCGGTACTTGATATAAGTATTGAAATTGATACAACTGATTAGGGCCAAAATGAAGGTTTGTCGAAAGATCGAAGCGGATCCCATTGTATGTATGTATGTATATTGTTCACCTTTACCCTCTTTCAATTCCCTTTTTGTTATTTTTTGAATGTGAACCAGGTATAACCTGTATGGTATAGGAAAGTAGAAAAAGTACCACATTGAGAATAAGGCACTTGATTCGCAGAGCTGGTGCTCGACTTTAATAATAAAATGTTGACGCATTGTCACTTAGAGGGTCGTTCTTCGGGGTGGTTTTTGGGGCGGCGCGGTGCGCATATTGTCGTCGCGACGCGTCGTGTACCACATACTTCCACCCCTGCTTATGCGTGTGTTGGCTGTATCGCACTTTGAAGGCTAAAGGACTGCTTTCACGTGCGAGTGACCCCGGAGCAGAATTTCTGTTCCTCTTGCTTCGCGGTATAATTTATTGCCATTCCTTCACAGTAATCTTCACGCATGCTTTCAAATGTTCTTATTAACGCTTTGCACGAACGCCCATCACGACTTGAGTATCCAAAAAAATACCGGCATCCTAGAGATCATTGTACCCACTAAACATTTCGGACATGGATACCAATTTGGAAACAAATTGAGGCACGGCATTTTTTTTGAGGAGGATTTTTTTTTTCGGATCTTGTATAGAAAATTGTCAGGGAACTGTTTGACGCTATTACAGATCGTACTGACCGCTGATGTGGCGCTGTCAATGCGGACTTTCATGGCGGTGAGTAGGAGTAAAACGTTTTTGTATTGTTAAACGCTATCGTTGGGAATCGTGGTACCCAAATCTTTGGAGAACTTCTTCTTAGTCAATTTAATTGCAGTCATTGAGTTACATTTTTCATTTATTGCAGCTGCAAGTAGAAATAACTTGTTAATAATCTAGCAATACGATACGCATCATTTTTAATATTGGGAACTGATTGTCGTAGGACTGGCATACCCGGACGTTTAGCTCAAAAATCTATTTGGCTCTTTATTCTCTTGTAGCTGTATCAGAATAAATAAATGAAAGTTTAAAATAACTATACATTAGGAACTATTATTACATTGCAATATTCACCTCTGCCTTGCATATCGTGAATGACGACTCAACGGACGAGTCCTGAGAGTTGACAATTTTTCTTATCTTGTCGGGCGCAAAACGGATCTCCTCTCCTCAGGAGGTTACGGGGGCTATTTAAAATACAAAAAATCATTGAAACAAGACAAAAGAGTAATATGTAGTGCATAGTGAAATTTATTTTCAAATATTTTTTTTCAATCTTTCAATTTAATTTACACAGATTTAGGTCAGGATGGTTTTCTTAATTAAATTTTGTAGATATTAGAATATCAAAGACTCAAATAATCTTCAGTCAATATTATTGAAACGAAGCAAAAGAATTTTTATCCAAAATAAGGCTGTGCTTGTACGTAAACTAGATGGTATGCCCTCATAACTACATCATTGGTAGAGTGTTATAGCTGCCGAATAAAGATTCCAACCTCCTCATTTTTTGTAGTACTTTTTAAAGCCAATTATTCTTTCAATTAAAAACTAGGTTCAATGAACCATTTACCTTTCCAGTTATAAATTTTTCATTATTTGTAATAAGCTTCACTATAGGTTTTTCAGATCCTAAACAAATTAAACTCTATAATTGGCAATTGCAATGTCTCTGGTAATAAGCATTGCGAATGATTGCAGACGACCCAAAGAACAAACCAACCAATCACATAAAACGATACCGCCGTCTGGTAGCTTCTACTGCAAACTACATGCGCGCCAATATTTTGAATGATGTCAATTGATTACTTCTGTAAGTCCTACTTAATAATACGGAATTTTGCAATTATTCATAATACTGTAAAGAGAAAAAATGTACAATTGTCATGATTCTCATGTTTATAATTTTCAGAAAATAAAGGATAAGTTCCTAGTACACACTTATACAAAAGTTCTGATCCAATTATATGAAATGGAATTTTTCTAGTAAATTTATTCGCGTATTTGAAATTATGCCTGAGCAAGAATATTCAACAGTAACTTCATTCAGGAAGACATTTCTAATAAAAATACGCTAATTTTTTTTTGAAAGATGGAAATGAACTGGCGTATTAAAAAAGAGGAAATCGATGTTCAGGCAAAATCGAGATACTCATTTCCTAGATCGTGTCCAAGTTGTGGCACACGCAGACGAGGTGTAAGAAAAGAGCGATTCGAGGGGCTCTAATGCGATTAAGGTCGTTATCAGATGTCACTTCTACTTCTTGCGTGATGACGCCGTCGCGGTCGTTTGTCATCACTTGACGCTGTCACGGAGAACATGATTTAGTTCCGCTTCCAGTTCTTATTTCCACCCTCTGCAGTCCCGTCGTGTTCCTTGTTTCTCTGCTCCACTATTCTTTCTCTAGGTCACTCAGGAAATCTTTATGAAAAGATTCCCGCATGAGAGACGAATGAAACTCTGAAAAATTAAGGGTAGAGGAAAAAATAATATATTGTGTATCAAGGACGTAAATGCGTCGAATGAAGAGAGTGGGGATCGTAAATTCCTCGTATATTTCTGGGATATATAAGGATAAACAAGCGATAAACAACAAGAATAGAAAATGAATGAATACCGAGAATAGACAAGAAACAGATAGCGAGAATAAACTGGAATGGAAAACAAACTACTAGGATATACGAGAAACGAACAATGATGGACAAAGAACAATCTACAAGGATGTACAATGAATGAACAAAACGGAACAAATTAAAAGGACAGAGAAATAATAAACAATACTGTTATGACATAGTCCTATTTCTCATTCCTACTTTTTACACTACGTTACATACTTGAAAACTTTCCTCACCCTATTTTGAATCACGTTGAAAAAAACTACTTGGATGTCACAAAAATAGAAGGTGAACCAAACAATAAGGACGAACAAGGAATAAACAACGAGGATGAACGAGTACACCAACTGAGAATAAACTAAAAATAAGGAACAAGGATGGACAAAGATAAAGCTGAAGGATAAACAGGGGACGAAGAAAAAGGGTTTACACAGAACAAACAACAAGGATAGACGATGAATGAATACCTAGGATAAACAAGAAATGAATAGCAAGTATAAACTATAATGGGAAACAAACTACTAGGATGTACAATAAACAAAAAACAAGGATGGACTTATAATGATCAACAAGGATATACAAAGAACAAACAACAAGGAAATACAAGGAATAATTAAAAGGACAGAGGACGAATAAACAATAAGGCTAAACAAGGAAAACTACAAGGATGAACAAGGAGCAAACAAAAAGGCTCACATCTAGAAAATTTTCGAGTATTTTGGGTTTACCAGCAATAAAAAGGATAGACTATGAGGAAATACCTAGGATAAACAATAAACGGACAGCATGGATAAACTATAATGGAGAACAAACTACTAGGATGTACAATAATCAAATAACAAGGATGGACTAATAACAATCAACAAAAATATACAAAGAACAAACAAGGACATACAAGCAACAAGTTACAAGGGCTGAGAACGAATAAAAAAAGGGTAAACAAGGAAAACTGCAAGGATGAACTAGAAGCAAACAAAAAGGCTCACATCTAGAAAACTTTCTAGTATTTTAGGTTCACCAGCAACAACAAGGATAGACAACGAAGAAATACCGAGGATAAAAAAGAAATGGATAGCAAGGATAAACTCTAATGGAAAACGAACTACTAGGATGCACAATAAACAAATAACAAGGATGTTAGGAACAATCAACAAGGATAAACAAGGAACGAATCACAAGGACTAGAAAGAATAGAAAATGAGGGTAACAAGGAAAAACTACAAGCATGAACAAGGAGCAAACAAAAAGGCTCGCATGAAGAAAAGTTTCGAGTATTTCAGGTATATCAGCAACAACAAGGATATAGAATGAAGGAATACCGAGGATAAACAAGAAATGGATAGCAAGGATATACTATAATGGAAAACAAACTAATAGGATCTGCAATAAACACATAACAAGGATGGAATAAGAACAATCAACAAGGATATACAAGCAACAAATTACGAGGGCAGAGAACTAACAAAAAGTAAGGGTAAACAAGGAAAACTACAAGGATGAACTAGGAGCAAACAAAAAGGCTCACATGAAGAAAACTTCCGAGTGTTTCGGGTATACGAGCAACAACAAGGATAGACAACGAAGGAATAACGAAAATAAATAAAGAATAAATAACAACGATAAACCAGGTACAATCAACAGGGATAAATAAAGTAAAAACAATTTAGATATACAAGTGACAAATAACGACGAATTTACAAGGATGGACAACGGAAGAATAAGAAGGACAGAGAAGCAACGGAAACAAAACATAAGCTAGCATGACCTAGAATAAGCTAGAAAAAATTAACAAGTGTAATAAAGAAAAAACGACTAGGATAAAAACGGAACAAATAACAAGAATAAAATGGAAGTTATCAACAACAGTATACAAATAATGAACAAAAGGATGAAAAAGATCAAAAACAAAAGGTCGAACAAAGGACAAACAAGAGTCAAACAACAAGGTTTACCAACGAGAATGAAGAAATTATGAATAAGGTGGAAACAAGAAGGCTGATCAACGAAAGATAACAAGGCTGAACAGAGGACAAATAAGAAGGATGAATAAGGAATAACCAACAAGGATAAACAATGAACAAACAAGAAGGATGGGACAGGAAAAAACAAGAAGGATTGACATAAAGTAGAAAATTAAGTCGATCGAAATTTCAAGTCAGATGCATCAAGAACTAACAAGAATAAACAACAAATAAATACAAGGAATGAACAGACAATATAAACAAGAGAAAAACAAGAAGGATAAACAAGATAAAAAAATTTCATGATGAAAAGTAAAAACCAAAGATTGACAAGGAATAAAAAACAAGTTTCAATGAGGAAAAAAGAACGAAGGTAATCAAGGAACAAAGAACAATCATGGGCATTGAAATAACAAGAAATGACCAAATGGAAACGAGAATGATAAACAATGGGAAAATAAGAGGGATGGATTGAAAATAACGAAACAGGATAAGTATTAAACGAAGAAACAGAATGGATCGAAGAAACAATACAACAAGGAGGGTCTCTCTCATGACACGAAATGGCAGGGATGAACGCGGGCCAAACAACATAGACGGACTGGGAATAAGCCACGCAAATACAAACGGAACGGATAACTATATCGAACAAGGAATAATCAACAAGCACATACAAGAAACAAATAACCGGAATATATGAGTAATAGACAACAAGTAATAACAAGGATAAACAAGGAACCAGCAGTAATGATGGAACAGGAATAAACAACAAAGAAAGACGAGGTATAGACGATAAGGATAAACTAGGAAGGAATAGGGAGGATACCACAAAGAAAACTTCTTCCTAGATTGAGTAATCGAGCCAGCTACAATGATCGACAAGGGTCAAACAAGAAGGATGAATGAGGAAAAAAGAACAAGGATGGACAAGGAATAAATAACGAGGAGGCACAAGGGACGAACAACGGACAGAAACAGAGAACAATGACGAAAAAAGAATGAATAGAAAGGGGATATGAGGTAAGAATAACAAGCATAAACAAGGAATAACCAGCTTGGATGGACAACCGATAAACAAAAAGTTTGTAAAGGGAACCAACAACGGAGATAAACAAGGAGCAAACAACAATAATGAAAAAAATAAACAGCTACGACAGACAAAGTGCAAACAACAAAGATGGAAAAGGAATGAACAACTAGGTTACACAAGAGATAAACAAAAAAGATGAACAATGAATGAGTAGCGAGGACAAACAAGAAACAAACAAAAAGGATGAAAAAGGAAAAAAACAAGTACGAAGGTTAAGAATGAAATCGAAAAAACGCTAGTTTTGATCTCTGAAGTGACTAAAATTGTTATTTTTCTCCAGGCAGGGAAACAAATTTGCGCACGAATGATAGTATAAAACTCCTGGGACATAAACGTCGCATATAATCTGATTATACCTTCCGCAATGAATTCGAATGACGAGCCAATAAAATATTTATAGAATCGTTTGATATGCGATGTGCAAAGCGTGTTTTCACCCCTGCTCTCATCCCCGGTCCCCAGTGGTTACACGGTGTTTACCCTCTGCATCGCGGCGGGTTGCAGCTTTGTAGTATAAGCATGTATCATCAAAGTTTGCGTAAATCGTTATAGTATACTATTAAAATCGGTTTCTCTTGTCAAACCAATATCGATCGATCTTCGATATTTCACGATTCTTCTGCAAGATTCTGTTTATTTTTTTAAATAAATTGGGTGCCTTGCTTTTGAACATGATTGCCCCAATGTCTACTACCGATTGGTCCAAATGAATGATGATTATTATTATTATCATTATTGTTGTTAATGTTGAGACCATAAGAGCCCCCGACGCTTGGGTAATCCCGTTGCGTCCCTTTGTAGGCCTGCGCGTTACACCAGAACCCTCTTCATAAGGCAAGGACCGCAGTCACGCTGTTGCTAGTATGTCTGATTCACTGATGCAGGTACTGCCGACCGAAGGGCCAACCATGGCCGTGTGGCCGACCATTGGTTCCAGTATCCTATTGAACTGTTAAAAACACATCTTCTTGTCAAACTCGCGTCGATCGATCTTCAATAATCCACAGCTGAGCTCTGTTCCTTTTTTGCATCAATTTTGCGCCTCTGACCATTATTGCCTACCACTGATCGATCTCAACATCGAATGAGCTGCCTCATCAAAACTGGTTTCTAAATGTGACCAGTGACAGCAAGAACCTCTATTATGTCTGAATAAACTTTATTGGTGTCGATAATCTTACTAATAAATGACTTGGCATTCCATTCTTTCACTTTTATTCACTATTGAGTCATTCTTCAATACCTTTCTCTAAACATCTTCAAGTATCTATTCATGCAATTACTATTAGGTAAAAAAGAGAATGGTGTAGAAGAATGTAATCGATGTCATTTGAATAAAGAATTTGTATGTGACACTTTTTATTTTATTGTAACAATATCATTAGAACACTTTATTGAACATGGATTTATGAGATTTGATACAAATCTCTGTGAAAATAGGACCGCTTTTGAATTCAGCTGGGATCCGAACCCAGGGCCTTTAGTTTTTCGGACTCTACCAACTGAGAAATTATTAATTGAAAAATATCATTGAATTGCATTTCAAATTTTGTAAACTTTATTTTTTTCGATAAGGTTAGATTGTTTGCTCTCGTTGCGATGAAACAATTTTAGTTTACAGTTGTGGCTGTTGAAAAATGAAGACTGCATTGAAGAATCCACAATTATCTGATTTTATTTGTCATCAAAAAAAAAAAAAAAAAAAAAAAACGAATGTACTATTATATACTTATATTTCCAAGTACAAATTGAAATAGTCAGATGCCAACTTCAACATTATATCTTGAACTAAAGAAATTATTCGTGTATACACTTTCAATATCATTATATAACATTTTTACATCTACTTTATTCAAGTAGCTGAACTTTTCGAACAAAGAGGGTTTTGATTTTGAAGGGTAAAACTATGCAACATAATCAGAAAAGGCGAATTCTCTAACTACATATTATTTAGTTGCTGTTCAAATAAAATAGAATGAGAATCAATCGAAGAAGTTTAATTGAAAATTTTTTTTTTTAATTTTTAACTAAGAGACGGATTTTACAATTGAATAAATAAACTTCTTATGAAGAAACCTAATTTTTCTATGACAGAAATTTAATTATTACCAAAGAGATCAATTTTTATTCACAGAATCAATCTTCGACAAGAAGATGAACACCGTAGGTAATTGTGAATCCAAAATGTTTATATTCATCCCAAAAAGACGAATTTTCAACAAAATAGTTGTATTTTTTACTGAGAAATGAAAGTTTGCAACTGGAAATAATTTGAGGTTTAGTCGAAGAAAGAATTAAAAGAATATATTTATCTAGCAGTTATAGTTCAGTTTTCCATGAAAGATAGACAGATTTCCAACCTATTTTAATCCGTAATCGAAACAGATTATTTTATACAAAATATTAAACTTTTCAACTAGAAAGGATAACATTTCTATAGACAGAGATTGGTTTTTGTTCTAAAAAAAATGTCAACAAAAGACTTGGATTTTCCAAACGAAAAAAATTTTTAAGTAAAAACAAAGTCGAATTTTCAGAAAAGAAAAGGAGATTAGAAAACTGTTTAATTTTTTAGTAAAGGATGCCTTTTGAATTAGAAAGTTTAATTTACAATTTTCATGTGAAGGAAAATAAAACAAATTTTTTACAACGAAACAACAATTAATTGACAGAAATAAAAAGCCATAGTGAGAGTTTACTTGGAGCAACAATCAAGTTCGTTTCACCTCTGATGCTTTCAAATTAGTGAAAAATTAATCTGTTCTGATTACCCATTAAAAAATTTTATGGAAAATCGAAGTATTTGGCTACAAATAAATGACATTTTATCAAAAATGTAGTCTTTTTTGGTAGGAAATTAATTTTTACATTCTCATTCTGAATGAGAAGGTATTGGTTTTATGTGAAAATTGACTTTCGCGGATTTGATGAAAT
>WSXT02044298.1:0-13207 GCA_011762715.2 Neuroterus valhalla | reverse complement strand
AATTTTTGAAAATGATGTTGCATGGTAAAAGGAAACGGAAGCCCTGGAAGATCGCTCTTTTCTTTTTCTTTTCTTATCTTTTTTATATCTTTTTTATAAGTTTAAGGGTGTTGTTAGAATAAGGCGAAACATTGTAAGGTAAATAGTGATTAAGATAGACTAAGTATGAAATGTAAACATTTGTAAAGGGAACGGAGGCCCTCAAACCCGTAAAAGGGAGAGTTTAAATATACAATACAATACAATACAATACAATACCAAAATAGTTGAATTTCCAACGAAAAATATTTCCCAACAATTTTCTATTGGAGAATGAAATTTTCTATCAACTTGTTCAATATTCACATAAATAGTTCAATTTTTGAACAAATATCTGACTTTCCTATCCAAATAATTGAATTGACAACCAAAAATCTATATTTTCACCAAAAGATATCATTTTTGATCAAAAATTTAAATTTTCCAAAAAATAGTGGAGCTTTTAAGCTCAAAAGAATAGTTCTGTTCTAAAATGTGTAATTTCCACCTGGAAAATAGAATTTTTCAGCAAAAGAGGTTTTTTTCAACTGAATAGTTCAATAATATTTGTATGTTGATGTTAAAAGAATAATGAAATTCCATTTTAAAGTAAAATAGGTCAATTTTTCAAAAAATGTTTGAATTTTTAAGCTCACATGAATTTTGTACGAAAGAGTTTAATTCCTAAGCCGAAAATATAAGTTTTCTTGAAAAATAGTGTTTTCTATCAAATTAGGTAAATATCCTCTACAAAGCCGAGTTACATTCTAAGTTGGAAAAAAATAATGCCTAATCAATAAATAATCAAGAAAATGTATATGCTAGAAAAGTGGATTTTCAATTAAGTAGTTGAACTTTCAACCAATTAGTTTCGCATAGTTATAGAATAAAAATTTAAACCAATTTGTTAGAGGTTTGAGAAAAAAGGTACCTTTTTATAAAATAATGAAATTTCGAACTAGACATTCTCAGTTCAGGTGATAGAAACAAAAAAATTATGAAAAGGAAGTTTCTTGAAAATGGGGGAGAAGGGAAAATTCTTGAAAAAGGGGAAGAGCTCACCGTTTCCCTGGAAGCTCCACCACTTTGCCAGTTCACAACGCGCGTATAGAAGTTTCGCTTCAAAAATACAAATTCCTCTCTTACAACACATGCACGGAGAGGACTAAACTTGAGCAATTACTGTTTACACCGTAACTGCTACTGCGCTCACCGTGACAGCTACGAATGGAAAACGGATTGTAGATAAACCGTGACTGCTACTATCAGCGATGGAACTTTTCCGGCCACACCGTAACAGTTACTGCGCGCCACCTGAAAACGTTTTGCAGGAACCGTTGCTCCGCTGACAGTAATAGTTACTGCTAATACCTGACTGTAAATACCCATTTCCAAATGAATCCAAATTTTTATTTATAAAGATCTTTTAATGGATAAATTTCTTCACAGCCCCCACTGATGTAAAATTGATTCCTTATTTCCGAAAAAATTGCAGTCCCAATTAAACTTAATGGTCCGAATCCCCCCAGATAAATTTAACTTCTTCCACCTGGTCTTAAGCAGGTTTTTAATTTTTTTCAGTAATAATATTTATATTCAGCTTATTTTTATTTATTTTAAACCTTCAGCGTTTAATGAGCAAACTGTTCCTGTGAGATGAGTTTTTGATAATTATTCTTATAAAATATTCACATGTAAATATCGTTAAACAAATTAAAAAAATAATACTTAATAGATACGCAGCGTAGATAAAGCAAAAAACTGCGCGTGCAGTGATGGTTACGGACTAAACAGAAGCTATTACTGTCGAGACCGTAACCATTACTGCCGTGACAGTAACTATGACTGCGTTGCGTTTCATTGTCTCTGCAGCATTCGCAAAGTGTTAACTGCGAGATGAGCCTGCAGGAATGTGGAATTCCAAAATTCTCCCATAGAATCAAATAGTCCTCTTTTTCTTACGGCTTGTTTTTGTTACACCTTAATTCATTTCCAAACAGCAATAAATATCAGTACTAAGTAAAATGAATTCGCTAAAAACATCCTGAAAGTACTTGCACTCGATGAACCGAGCACATAATTCCGCACACATCTCAATCCTATGGCGTTATTGCGAAAGGCGCGAAACAAACTATGGAAGTCGAAGGGGGAAATAGGGTAGGGATGAAAAGCGCTCCAGGAGAAGCTTCTCCTATCCAGTGATTGGGCCCCAGTTGAGCCAAGTGCATAAGACCCATGGTAAGTAACTAGGTGTGTAAATACACTTAGAGCAAAACCCGTGAGTGAATGAAGTACGGTCGTTCCCTCGCTTTATGGGATACCCACTTCTCAGGCCCAGGGAAGGAAGAAGAGAGTGACTCGTTGGCTGCGTGGATACTCCTCGCCAGAGGCAGATTTTCATCGTAATCGTCTTTGGGTACGCGGCTTAATTAGCCATCGACTTCGTAGTTGACTTAAATGGCCGCGTTTCAGTCCTGAGAGTAAGTCCCTCGGCGCTTATTACTGACCCCGAATGCCAGTGTCAGTCGGTCGACGTTCATGTGTGCGAATTTATTTCTTTATCCTGCCTATCACATCAGCTAAGTGACGTTTCCTCAACCTTCGTGGGATTTACTGAATTTTGCATACATCGTCTTGATTTTTCTATGCATTTTTATTTTTCACACTACGTCATATATGTTCACTTTTGCATACATCTTCTTCATTTCTGCATGCATAGGGTTGAATTGTATTTTTTTGTAAAATATTGGAAAAATAAATAAGCATTCAGGAGAACGATAGAAACAAGTGGTCGTTTTCGAGTAGCATATTGAAATTCAAGGAAGGTATAAAAATACACGGAGAAAATTCGTTCCATTAAGGGGGAACGCCACTGTGATAAGTAAAAAAAATTGATTATTATTTTTCTTGCATTTTCATAAAATGCAACAAATGCAAATGCAAAATGCACAAATTCATGAAATTTAATATTGTTTACTTTTTCGTGTCTCATTATGACACGAGCTAACTCATTATCAAGAGCAAGAAAAAGTACTGAGAATGCTGAGGAAGAACCATCGTATGGTCCCGGAATAGATAGTATAATGTAAGTATAAATATTTGATGCAACTACTTTGGGAACTAACGAATATGCAATGGAAACTTCAAACGCTTATTTCTCAAAATGCCTTTTTTTGACACGGTGGCAACGATTTCTTGGATACTTATAAACCGATTTCAATTTTCTTTATTTAAAAATTTTTGTTATATCATTGTCTAACGTTGCACGTAGCCGATTTTCAAAATTTTGAAAATTACTTTTTTTTAGACATTTTGAAAATCAAAAAAAGGGTCAAAATCACACGAAAAAATTCAAATCGCCACCATTTTGTGAAAAAAATTATTTGAAAAAATGGCTACGTGCAACGATAGGCACTATCCTGTAGATTAATTATATTTTTTGTTTTTTGATTTCAGATAATAATTCACTGCTGTATCGCTGCCACCAGATGACGTCATTTTTTTATGTCGTTACGATTATTTGGATTACTTTCTGAATTTCTGATATTTTTCAATAAAAATTTACATCAACATATTCGAATACATACCTAATCGATTGCTTTTTGTCCGATCCTTAAATGATAATTCCTTCTTACGAAAAAAATTCACGAAAATCGGCTATTTTTAGACCCGTCACAGTGGCGTTCCCCCTTAAAATTACCATGTAAATTCCATATTAGTTTGGTAAATGAAGGACATGGCAGCATTTAAATAAAGATTATAATTATTTTTGGATTTGATACAATACAAAACAGAACTATACATATTACAAAAGAGTTACGTAAAATCTCAAGTCCAAAAATACAAAATTCTGATGTGTAATAATTGATGTAAGGATTGCATTATTCTTATACCAGGATATCATGATACAAAGCAAATTAATGTAAATTTTTATGAAATGAATGATAAAAAGTTTATTTCATTCTCATTCTAAATGAGAAGATATTGGTTTTATGTGAAAATTGACATTCGCGGATTTAATTAAATCTCCACGTTTTGAGACCCCCTGAGTCAGAAAAAACGATTTTTACGAAGGTGTCTGTCTGTCTGTAGTCTGTTATCTGTACCCTCGATAACTTTCGAAAGAATGATCATATTGGATTGTGCTTTGGCACACTTTTTTAAAACTGGAAAAGAAAGAACATGGTCGTTAACCACCTATTTTGGATGAATTATCAAAGAGGGGAAGCATTTTGAAATTTTTTTTTGACTTTTTTTCCCAAGAATCAAAAAATTGTAAGTACAATTTCTTGGAGCACGTAAAAAGCGAAACAATTTATCCTAATAATTTTTTTCGATAAAAAAAAAGATTTTCAGAGTTATGGTATTTTTAAATTTCAAAAATATAAAAGAAAAATAGAATTTTTAGCCAAATAACGCAAGATTGAAAAGAAAGTCAGAGAGGAAAAATGTTTCTCCGTGGGAGCCCTATAAGATCGTGACTACAACTTTTTGAATTTTCTCAAAAAATCGAAAATTCCAATTTTGATCGCACAAAGAATAATTTAAAAAAATCTGCCCGCTGCGCAGACACATTCTGGTCGCGCGCTTGGTGCGTGGCTTGCCTCGCTCGCAAGTATGAGCGCGCCTGTGGCGCGCATCCTTCAGATCTCGCGCTTCACGCTCGATGGTAATCTCACCTCGCGCTCCGCGCTTGGTTATGAATTTAACTTGCGCTACACGCTCGGACTTTGTACCCCCATCCGATGTATAAAAAGCTTGTGAAACTCAAAAGCGAAATGTCGACTACTTTAATTTCACGAGTGTGAATTCTCTTTTGTTGAAGCTTCTCCGGTTTTAACGAATACATTCTCATCGCGTGTCTGGTGCTGCGCACTCGATCAAAGTTTGTCCAAAACAATGGAGACGTTTTGTTACCTTATTTTTTTCACATGTTGTGTAGTTTTTCTAGAAATCCAATTTTTTTATTTTTTATTTTGTTTTTTAAGATTGAAACAAAAACAGAGCGTCCAATGGGAAAGATTAAAAAAAATTTACAGATATTTTTCGGGTGAACAACTTTTCTCTATCAATCTTCTGTGTTAGCCTCCGTCATTTAAAAAAGTTTTTTTTTTTCATTTTTATAGTTATTTTTCCTGATTGAATGAAAACCAAATATCCGGTTAAAGAAGTTGATAACAGATTGTCCAAAATTCCATTTTTTTTTTCATTTTTGATATGGTTTTTTATAAATGAGACAAAAACTACTCGTCCTATCAAAAAGTTCATTTCATCAAATTTGTAGATTTTTTTTGTTTAGCTTAGTTTAGTCCATTTATATTTTCCCGTCCCTTGAATAGTTTGACAAAAAAATGAATCTTTCTATTTTTCATTTTTTTCTGTGCGCCCAAAATTTGAATTTTTGATTTCTAGAGAAAACTCGAAGAGTTGTAAAGATCATCCTGGAGGGCTCCTTAAAAGAAACATTTATTTTCCTCATCTTTTTTTTCATGTCTTACATTGTTTGGCTAAAAATTCTCATTTTCGTTTATATTTTTGAATTTTGAAAATGCCACAACTCCGACAATTTTGTTTTTATTCGAAAAAAATAATGAGTATAAATTATTTCACATTTTACCTACTACAAGAAACCGTAGTTACAATTTGTTAATCTTGGAAAAAAAGTCAAAAAAAATTTTCGAATTGCTCCTACTCTCTTATTTTTGATCAAAAATATTTGGTTAACGAACTTGACTTGTCTTTTTAGTTCCTCAAGATGAGTGCCAAAGCACGATCGAATAGATTGGAGAATTTCTGAAGAGATATCTACTTTTATTAGGAGCGGAATTACGTTAGGGACGTCAACATTCTCAGGGCTGAAGTTCAAAGCCAAGTGCCTGGCCGTATAAATTTAATTTGTAATTTTTGGATATATAATTATGATTTCGGGTTTAGAGGGATTACAAAATTTTTGATAAAAAAATTATCTAACGTTTTTATCCACTTCCTATAAACTTATAAGTCCCTTTATTGATAAAAAGTTGAAATAGGTCAAATTTTGATTAGGTGGTTCGAAACCCTTCAGAGCGTTTTCGATTTTCAAAAGTGTCAATATCGTTGAAAGCGTGCGACCAGAATTGAATCAGGATTTTGGAACAAACTTCAAGAGCTTCCATATTTAAATGAACAAGAATTTTAATGATTAATTGGAAAATTATAAGGTTTTTATCATTTAATTGAAAGAGTGTCCAAAATTTATCAATTTCAAAACATTCTACATTGGTGGGATTCAAATTTCAGAGCTTCCAAATTCAGTTTTGTTTTTAACATTTTAGAATTCGTTGACATAAAGATAATACTGTTGTTAAATTTCCATGATTAAAAAGGAAAGTTTCCAAATTTCGATAATTCACGATTCTCAGACTTCCAATTTTCAATTTTGAAAGTTTGAAACCTTCCTAATAC
Source organism: Neuroterus valhalla (assembly GCA_011762715.2). Taxonomy (NCBI): domain Eukaryota; kingdom Metazoa; phylum Arthropoda; class Insecta; order Hymenoptera; family Cynipidae; genus Neuroterus; species Neuroterus valhalla. The sequence continues at coordinate 6,745 of WSXT02044298.1, read as the reverse complement.
AAGCAATGCATTTTTCAGATTGAAAACTTAGAATAATCAAATATTTGGGTCTTTCAAATCTTATCGTACCAATCATTGGAGCCTTTTAAATTTATTACTTTTTGAACTTAAACTGTTATATATAGAGTTTATGAGAAATTGGAAATCTTTGAATATGGAAGATTTACATATTTCAATAAATCAAAGTTTGGAAACTGCCGAATTTTCATCATTTAGAATTAAAAGGAAAAAGCCTAATTTATATAGAAATATTAAACAGTTCAAAAACTAAAAATCTTTCAAACATCAGACAGATTTAAAATTCAATTCAATAAAATTTTAAATAATATAAAAATTGCATGATTTTGATTGGGGTTGAAAATAATTACATTTTATGGTTTGAAAAAAACTAATGTTTGATCAAATAATTATTTTAATAATTAATAAAGGTTTACAAAGATAGTTACTAAATTGTTCTGATTAGCTCTCCCATTCTCGAGGACATTTTTCAAATAAACATATGAACAATTGTTTCTCTAAATGGAACCATTTTCAAAAATGTCCCATCTCTTATTTAAAATTTCAAACAGAGACTTCCTGAAGTATTGCTTCTTGTGGGAGGGTATGTACTCTGAGCGAGGCCAGGTAACTGCGAAAAACGGGAACACACCGTCCGCGTCACGTTCAATGCGACTGAAAATGTCTATAGCATGGCACCAACACAGCTATCTCTCTCTTTCTCTCTCCCTCCCGTTCTGGTGTAGTATATGTATAACGAGTGAAGTATACATCACACATTTGATACTTGCCGTATGCTGATTGATGCAGGTGATTATATGTTCATAGTATGTTTGTAATGCGATTTAATAAAGTAGTGAAAGTTCTATCCAATTACTATATTACAATAAATTGTATATTTTATATAACATTGACTAGAGATTAATAAATGTCTTCATATAACACTTGAAACTGACAAACTTTAATAATTTAACTTCTTTGAAATATTAATCTCCAATTGCGATTGACTTTATACTTCCTGCTCCAATATTTCTTTTATTGGCGTGTATGTATGCATAGAGTGAAGGGATAGTTGTTTTCTTCCAATCGATGAATGGAATAACAATCAAATTTATGTTTTTCTTTTAAGGCGAAAGAACAAAGCTTCAGTCGGCGGTCCCGCGACTGCTCTACTTTTTTTTCGTTAATTGCACAAGTTCTTTTCAATTTCCTAATACCCGCTATCAGCAATAGAACAGAATTGTACCATCCGTGCTAACAACCAAAGCTCCCAGATTCGCAGATAGACTATTGAGAATTCCTATCTACTGACTGGCGCCTTCGGTGAAAGGGCCTCCTTAACTGAAAACACCGGAAACAAATAATTTCTCGACCGCATAACACATGGCGTGTTGGACTTTATGCAGGTTCTTTCACCAGATATGCTGATGTTAAAACGTGTGAGTTACGTGTAGGTCGTAGGAGGCAAGAGCCTCGCGAGCAAGTAACGAGCAAAAACGTCATTAGCAAGCTCGTACCATAGCTACACCAAAGACGAGATAATTAACGCATTAACCGGAGCCACGTCACGTTATCGGACCTCTCCTCGTTTAATTATGTATACGACTTGTCGCTACTCTATCCGTCCACAGTAATATACGATCGCGAAAGGTCGCGGCTTCCGGGTCGCGTAATAACCGTCTTCGATCTACGATGTGATTGCTTCTTATTGCAGAAATTTTCCTTGTACAAAAGAATTTACTTCTGAGCTTCTGAAGATGTGCTGATATCCCGGCAATAGTTAGGAATGATTAGGGCGCCAAACGGATGTGCAAATCGAGGGCGCCAAACTAAGGTGCGACGCGAGGGCGCCCAACTTTTCTACCTGCAGCCTAAATTGACATTCGGCTGCGTCTTCTTATACAAGAATCTTAATCTCCTACTGCAATAACCATTACTCTTCCTTTATAGTGTTATTTGGTTTTCCCTTGTAGTAATCTTGTAATATTGATTGTTTATGAAAAAGTTCTGCAACCGCTTGTGAAAATATCGAGGATCGAGTATAGTAGCATCCTTATAGGAATCCCAACTTATGCGGAAGTCTTACCTGTAAATCTTGGAGCTCTCTGCAGAAACTTTGCATCTCATTATGGCAATTTTCAATCCTCTCGCAGAAATCTCGACTCGTAGGTATTATGCAATGTTGATCTAGGAATGCTGACTTGTTCTGCCTCTAGAAAAAATATTGATGTTTTTGAAATGATGTCCATTATCGATGTTACCGAGGTCCTATAGGTAAAACTTTTTGCAGTAATTTTGTATCATTCTGCAGAAATATTAACTCCTCTTCCAAAAATCTTGGTTCTCCTGCATAACTTCCCTTTCAAAATAATTTTTCGCCCTGTGTAAATTTGGACATCCCTACATCAATGCCAACTAATTTTGCAGGAATTCCAGAAACTTCTTCAGTCCACTTGGGCCCCTATCTTTATTACTTTTTTTTGCAACCTCTGCCATACTAATCGAAAAAGTATTTCTAACTATATATATATTGTACCGTTAGGCAATAATCCCTTACGGGGTAAGCGTGACTCGTAAAGAGTCATATTTGGTTGAGTTGAACACACGGAAGGACACAGTCCCCTGGCAACATGCCAACAGTACGCGATATTCCCGGACAGTCAATCCATCCAAGTACTAATCGCACTCAACGCCGCTTAACTTCAGTGATCACACGGTAACTGGTTTTTTGAGCGTGGCATGGCCGTTGGCGAAAGTTTGAATCTTTCATGATTAAAAATCATATTCCTCGCCACAAAATCATTCGAGTTTTATCCAAATTTCTCAATTTTATTTACTTCCTCTTCTACAGTTATTTTCAAGCTGATTTAGGCATTATATTTATGATTTCATAAAAAGTGCAACCATTCTGTTGGGAGTTTACGTATATTATTGAAAATTCTTCCGTTTTGTGGAAATTATCTTCCCCCGCGTCGAAAATTTGTCTGTACAGCTTGGAGCTCAAAAAAACATGTAGTTTCGCCGACCAAAGATTCTACCATACTGAAAGTTGCTGAATTTACACAAAAGAATATTGGAAACACGCATTTTTTTCAAATACTGGAAAAATATACGCGCATGTAGGAAAGTGGTGAACACGGGTGGATCTTTTCGAGTCTCCTTGACAACTGGCCAATGAAGAAAAGAGATGCTCTTGAAAATGAAATATTAACCAGTCCCCATTTCAAAGGAGAAAAAACTGTTCAAAATTCCTGCCTAAATGGCCAAATACGAACAAGTCGAATTTCGTAAAAAATAACTTAGCTCCATTAAGGAAAAGTCTGAATTTACAAGAAAAACTTTTAACTGTAATCACGAAAATACAAATTCTCAACAGTACAGATAATATTTAAAAAAATAGAATTTCTGGGCAAATATAAGGTACTCATCTTCGTATGATCATGTGGCTTTGCCGACTAGAGATTCCTATATTTTGAAAATTGACACTTTAAAACAAGAGAATACTGGAAATACGCATTTTTTCAAATAATGGAAAAATAGACGCGTATGTAGGAAAACGATAAACAATATTTAACGTGGGAAAAATAAATTTAAAATCAGTGCCCTTCTTGATCTAGCTCATCATTATTTCTACAATATAAACAAAAATAATACAATATCAACATAAAACAAAAAACATTTTCCAAAAAAAAGTTCCCCAGAGAATTTCGTATATTTTTCCATTTCCTCCCGTATAGTGTGTATGATAAGGAAAAATGATCTCTCTTATGAAGTGTGATTTTTACTTTGTATGCTAACAATAGGCGAAATTATTTCAAACAAAAAATAGATGTACCATTTACAGGAATCTTGAAGACTTTATAACGTACATGTCTTCTTAAGAATCATCCTATTAACAAGATGAAGAAAAAAATATAATAATACAAATGAATTCAGCTCATAGATGAATACACACATGAAATTAGTCAATAGGACACCATTACGAAGTATAAATTACTTATAAGATTATAGAATATTCAATGTAATTTTTTGAGACATACCAGAAAGCAGGAAGAAGTAATTCAAAGCATATACACGCTTTCAAAACTAATAAATACCTATAATATATTAATTTATTTAAAAATTGACCTAACCTATATCCTGGAGCCTTCAGAATGTATCATAAAATGCAGGTACTTGAAGATCCAAATTTCTAATGATGGAGATATTTCAAAACAGCGTGTGGATCGTTGTCTTATTCGAAATCCAATTTTTGATACTATTACAGTAATAGCATGTAATAATAATAGTTTCTATTGGCAATTCAAATTTACCGCACGCCATCTTATGGTTTCAATATGGCCGCCACGGGGTCATTTATTTTGGCATATATATAGTTATAGTTCGAATGTTAGAAGTGTCCCCGTAGCTGCCATTGTCGCAGCGCCCTCCTGCACGCGGTGTATGTTTTCATTGACAATATTCGAACTATTTAATATTCATTGGTTCCCGTTAATGAAAAGTAGAGCGACCGCGGGACCGCTCACAGAAGCTTTGCTCTTTCGGGTTGAAATAAAATCATAAATTTAATTGTTATTTTATTCATCGTTTTGAAAAATGTATTCCCGAAACTGCAATAAACTTGGCTATTTAATCCACGAATGCGTAACTTTTCTCGGACAAATTTTTTGCATCAAAATAATAAGAAAATGACATTCATCATGGTAAATTTTTATGACTAACTTTTTGAAATTTAAAAGAAAAAAGTTTTGGGAATACGTTTTTCTAATGGTAAATGATTTTGAAATATGATATTGCACTAAAAAACCTCAAAAACTGGGTGAGTTAAGTAAAACGTCATTGTCCATAAGTTTGATTTTATGTTTATAGTATTCAATCAATTGATGTCAAACATTACAATCATATATGAACTAATATGGATGATGAATAGGTGTGGATTTTTAAAGATAACAAAGCTTCATTCACATATTTTGAAAAATTCGAAAATCTCTCATTTTTCAGAGGTTTTTATACGAACTTATTCAATTTCAAATTGAACAAAATTTGAGTGCCTAATGCCCTATCTACAAACTTCGAACTGTAAATTATATCATTTCAAGCACTTCATGTATTTGAAATGATTACATTTTTTAGAAACGTTCATTCGAAATTGTTCGATTATCAACACTTTATTGGGAGAAATAGAATTTTTATTACTTTCAATTTGAAATTATCTCAGTTTGAAAATTCAAATCTGGAGATATTATATTTTGAACGTTCTTAAATTGAGAAGTTGAATAAGTTCGAATTAAAACCCTTCAAAGATGCAGATTTTCAGTTTAACTTTAGGTTTTAACATTTTCAGAAAAACTTTCATCTGGAAAAGTTCTTAAATGGATCATTTCGGATTCAAAGTTTATATATTAGTAGTTTAAATATTTTCAATTTTTATTTGAATTATTTCGGATAAAAAGTCCTCAAAACTGAATGACTTCAGATAAAAGAAATAGGTATTTTCAAATTAGAAGTATTTGAAGTGGAATAATTCTCAATTTTAAATTTTAGATTGAAATTTCCAGAATGGGAAAATTTCAAATGTAAAGTAATTACAGTTCCATAATTTTATAATCAAGCTTTGACAGTTGAACAATTTCAAATGAAAATTTCTCAAAAGTTGGAAAATGTAAAATTCATAAAGTGTTTGAAATTATAAAATTATTAGTTAAAATTTTGAAACTAGGACAAAAAGTATTCAATCTTTTTTAGTATTAAACGGAGAAGTTCGACTGAAGCGAGGAGCGCAACTCATAAAGATTTATAGTTGGTTAAGTTGAATAGACGGGAGGACACAGTATCCCGCCAACATGCCAACAGCACGCAATATTCCCTAACAGTCACCCATCCAAATACTAATCGTGTCCAGGGCTGCTCAACTTCAGTGATCGGACGGGAACTGGTTTTTTCAAGCGTAGCATGGCCGTTGGCAACCATTTTAAAATCATAAAATCATATCTTCGACGCGATAAAAGTTCTGCTCCATCTCCGATGCTTCTTTTTCTATAGAATATAAACACATTTTTGTTCAACTCAATCCCGTTTTCTATAACATACTTATTCGAAGCTGATCAATATGTCACATTATTGTGGTTGTTCTCCTTTTTTTTATTCATTGCATTCAAATGTTCCAGTCGTCACAATAATAGCAATAATATAATAATTTAATAAAATCAGAGTTTTTCGTCTTCGGTGTCAGTGCCATCTAACGGTGCTGGCTATAACCACTAAACTTTTTTGACCTCTAAACAGCTGGGCTGCCTTGACATTTTCAGGTTATAACTCACTTCTCATAATTCGCTGGTCCATTCATAACATTCATATTCTGATAATAAAAAAAATTTTAATATTATAAATATTTTGCCCGCCTTCCCCTTCTGCATATATTACAGTGGTCGAAAAAAACTACTTTCCTTATTTCGCAAGCATCATGGGGTGAAATAAGGGCAGACCGCTATTTCGCCAGCTGTATCGGTCGAAGTAGCTACTCCGTTTAAAATATGCCTATATAGGTCAGTCTGTAGAGAAAGAATTTGAAAATAAATGCAATATTTTTGAAACTTTGCAGTCCATAAAACGTACTTCCTTGGTGAAGAATGTTGATTTACAACCCCGTCAGAGGTCGGGAACATGTAAATTTCTTAAAAAATGACATTTTATTGAATAGACGCTCGAGAAAAAATTAAATATTTCTGCAAATGGAATAGTACATTGA
>WSXT02044287.1:0-13208 GCA_011762715.2 Neuroterus valhalla | reverse complement strand
TAATTTAAAATTTTTTAAATTTTTTACTGTACGTATACGAAATCCGTTACATTTTGGTAACACATAAGAATTTTTCAAATTTCTAATTAAAAAAATAGAAAGCAGATATTGAGTATTAACCGGTTTCAATTTTTCTTCTGATACCGTCCACAAATTTTTTTCCTTCATCTCGAAAGTATATAAATAACTATACTTGAATACGGAAGAAATGTCAAACTGACAAAAATCTGCACGTTCGTTAAATAAACGTTAAAAAAAAGTTTATTTTGGGAGACTCTAAAATGCAAAAGGTCCCCAGATGTTGGAATATTTTTAAAAAGGAAATGTCATGTTTTGATTCATGATAAATAATTCACTGATAGTTGATTTTAAATAATCGAAAAGAGACTTCCTTCTCAAAAAAATTTAAATGTTTGCTGAAAGTTTACGGTTAATTTACAATGAAGTAAAAATAAGAACGATATCTCAACATTTGATTTGAAAGCTGGAATTTTAATGAGTTTTTTTTTTGCTATCAAACATTACGTACATGTGATGCCTAATTCTTTTTTAACCTAATTTGAAATCAGTTTGAAACTTTTTTAATAAAATTCGTCAAAAATTTGTTCTATTCTCAATTTTCAGCAAACAAAATTTTGTTTCTTTTTTTCAGCAGAAATGCTCATTTGACTGAAATATGTATTCAGTTTCCGTACGTCAAAATGATGAATAGCCTAATTAAATTAATTGAAATTAATGCTTTATTTTTGTAAATAATATTGTAAATGAAAGTTTTCTCTCGAGGTGAAGTCATTTAGAAAACCGGTTACTGCCTATTGAATTTCAGCACCTGACTCAGCACTAATCAAGTTTCTCTCCATAGCAATCCATAGATTCTGGAAATATTTCAGACTTGGAATTTGGACCATAAAAAAATTCTTGAGCAGGTAAGGATGCATACTGAAAGATAAAATATTTGTGCATCTCAAGGAAATAATATTCCAGTTTCTCCAATAACATTTTCTGTGGAGAAAGGAACGACTTCCAAAATTGTGCTGTCTTGAATTAATAATTATGAACAATAAATCAATTAATAAATATATATAAATATTAACTTTATTAATTCACCAATTACTTCATAACCTCTTCCTTTCCGAGATTTGAGAGTTTTAACATCTCCGTTACAGTTTTCCTTATCATAAATTATTGTAGACACCTTACCAACTTTTTATTACATATAAATCGTCCTAAACACCATTCTTACTCTTAGAAGCTTCTTACTTATTCCTTCTTCTGTGTTTCTTACTACTACTTATCTAAAAATTGTACCCCTATTGCTCAACACTTTTTATGTGTTCTCCTTCTTAAGGAGTCATTCCTTAACTTTTTTGTACTCCATTCAACAACCCCCCCCCCCCCCTCCTTTTCTAACTCTTCCAACCTCTTTATTATTTATTCGCCATTGTGACGATTCCGATACAAATCTAATATCTTCTCTCTTCTATACTGCTCCTCCTTCTTTGCCACCCATACTACTTTCTTAACACATGCCAACAACTTTCCTTCTTTTTTTGGCTTTCACCTACCTCGTGCGACCAGCTCTCTCCCCCCCCCTTCCCCCAACCTCTTCTTAACTCTTCCAGCTTCTTCATTCATTCCTTATCCTGACGATTTTGTTTCAAAATAAACTATCTCCTTTCTTCCATACTGTATCCTCCCTTTTTATATCTCTCTGGACACATGCGACCAAATTTCCTTCATTTTTCAGCTTCCTTTTACCTCATGCAACAAGCTCTCCTCTTCCACTCTCCTCTGAATTCTTCCAACTTCTTCATGCATCCTCATCCTGATGATTCCGATTCAAAATCAAATATCTTCTCTCTTCGACACTGTCCCCTCCTTCTTTGCCACCCATACACCTCTCTTAACACATGCGACCAACTTTCCCTCTTTTTTTTTGATTCCAACTACCTCTTGCAACCAGCTCTCTCCTCCCTTCCTCCAACCTCTTTCCTGTACTGACCTCTCCCTCTTTGCCACCTATACATCTCTCTTAACACATGCAACCGACTTTCCTTCTTTTTTTGGCTTTCGCCTACCTCGTGCAACCAGCTCTCTCCCCCCTTCCCCCAACCTTCTCTTAACTCTTCCAGCTTCTTCATTCATTCCTTATCCTGACGATTTTGATTCAAAACGAACTATCTTCTTTCTTCCATACTGTATCCTCCCATTTTAAATCTCTCTTGACACATGCGACCGAATTTCCTTCATTTTCCAGCTTTCTTTTACCTCATGCAACCAGCTCTCTTCCCCCACTCTCCTCTAAATTCTTCCAACTTCTTCATGCATCCTCATCTTGATGATTCCGATTTCAAATCCAATATCTTCTCTCTCCGATACTGCTTCCTCCTTCTTTGCCACCTATACACCTCTCTTAACAAATGCGACCAAATTTCCTTCATCTTTTGGCTTCCACCTACCTCGTGCAACCAGCTCTCTCCCCCTTCCCCTAACCTCCTCTTAACTCTCCCAGCTTTCTCATCCATTCCTTATCCTGACGATTTTGATTCAAAACGAACTATCTTCTTTCTTCCATACTGTATCCTCCTTTTTCTACATCTCTCTTGACACATGCGACCAAATTTCCTTCATTTTTCAGCCTTCTTTCACCTCATGCAACCAGCTCTCTTCCCCCACTCTCCTCTGAATTCTTCCAACTTCTTCATGCATCCTCATCCTGATGATTCCGATTTCAAATTAAATATCTTCTCTCTTCGATACTGCTTCCTCCTTCTTTGCCACCCATACACCTTCTCTTCCCTATACTCCACACTCGTCCTATTGCTTTACTCGCACATTCTATTCTCCTTCTTACCTGCAGCTCCTTTCCTTAACTTGTACTCTACATGTCCTATTCCGTAAACACACTATTTCAGTATTTCTCAACTCTTTCATGGTAATCTTTTTCCTTTGCATACTCATTGAACGCTCTCATCTTCAGACTAATCCCTCTTTCGTCGTCCGCCACTTTAAGTACATCGCCTTATTCTTGTGAATACACTGTTCCGCTCCCAATATTGTCCTGTCTTTACCTTTCCTCTTCATCTTCTTGTCCAAGTCTGCCAATAACACCATGCACAGAAGAGAGCTAAACGAGCTTCTTTGCTAAAGTTTCCTCCCTGTATAAAATACCTCTCTTTTTTCCTATCTTCCCCCTTATTCCAATTACGCCAAATATCTCTTTTATCCTCTCTATAAAACTGTTATGTACTCATCTCCCTCTCTTCCATGGCCTTTCATAGCAACCGCCTATATTCACGTATCCAAATGCTGCTTTCGGATCATACTTCATTGCTTCATTCTCTAAGCCATCCTCAACCCTTTCTGCTAATAGCTATTTTTCCTTCAACCTTGACACTATTTTCCACGCCCCGTGATAGTCTCTTGAAACACTCTGTTCACTCTTGCAACCCGATTTTCTTTCCTTACTTTAACGCTTTCTCGTCTTCTCCCATGTGCGTTTCCTTCGCTTTTTGTCTTACTTCACTCAACATTCTCTCACTGGACCTCTTTTTCTGCTGTGAAGTTTGCCTTTTCCCTTTCTCTATTTTTCTAAACTCTCTTTCATCCTGTCTCTATTTCACTTGCATTCATCATCCGACTAACCTCTCATACCTTTTTTTCTTTCTACTTTCGGTCTCATGTACTCTCTTACTATATCAATGACTCCTAAGTTAAGCTAGCCGCGTTTCTACTACCCCTCCTTCCATACTCCCTTTCTCCTTGTTTCCAATATTTTCTGTGAATTCTCTCAACTCACTTTTTCTTTGAATCCTTTGTCCACCGCTTTCTTGACCTCTTTCATGTACTTCCCCTTAACCCTCTGTCTTTTTTTGTGAACATTCTCTCACTAGATCTCTTCTTTCTCTCTATATGAGTTTACTCTTCCTCTTTCTTCATTTTCTTGAACTCTCCTTCATCCTAGCTTTCCTTCACTTTCAATCATCGTCCCACTTTCCTCTCTTATCCCTTTTTCTAACTCCTTGCTGTCTCATGTACTCGCTTACCTTATCGATGTACTTTTACGTTTCACCAGCAGCGTGTCCACAACTTCCTCTCCCATATTTCCTACCTTCCCGTTTTCAATTTTTTTCTCTAAATTCTCTAAACTTATCTTCCGACTCTTCTAATCCGTTCTTCTTATTTATACCTTCCATTCCTTGTCTTTTCTTGTTTTTTGATTTCCAGTTTGTCTTTTCCTTTACCATGTACCTTTCCTTCTCCCTCTGTTTGAAGAAAATTGAAATTCTTTCGCGATCTTTTTTTCTCCTGTTAACTAACCTTCCCTCCATCTCCCCCTTTCTCTATTTTCTTGCACTGTCCCTCAACGTTTCTTTACTTTCCTCGCATTCATGTTGAGACCTTTTCTTCCTCTATAGCCATTTCTCATCTTACCGCTGACAGCATGCCACTCGAACCTTCGTTTTTTACGTGATTCTCGCATCTTCAATACATATTTCTCTGGTAATATTCTTTTTTTGCCTTTCCTGTTCTTCCGATCCACCCATGCACAAAAGGAAAAGAATTTTTTTTTCAAAATAAATTACAGGCGACGAATTTTGACCGATTTGGATGTTAAAAATTGAAAATAAAGCTGATAAAATTTAGCAGAGTATTGTCATGCCTGAATTTCTATTTATTCTTTCAATTTTCTTTTAAATAAAAAAATATCACAAATTATTTGTTTATGTTTTGTATGTTTTTTCCAATAATCTTTCGTTTTTTAAAACAATACTGCAAGTACTTCGGACAAAATAAATGTTTTAATAGAGATATTCTACTTGAGATGATTTTCGGTTAAATAATAAACAAATTTGATGAAGAAATATAATAATCGGAAATTTGTCAAAGGAAGAATTTTTTTTTTTTAATTTAGGTCCTTCCGATTGGGAACATTATGCTATGTAATCCAGAAACATTACTGAAAATTTCAAAAAATTTTTAATGTTTCAAAATGCATTTTTCGGGAATTCGTCGACGGGAAAGTTTGTTCTTTTTTTATGTTAATCTTCTTAATTTGGAATTTATTGATAAACTCTACGCACATCGATATTCGATGAATTTAAGAATTTTTCCAGGACAAATTTTATTAACAATTGCGTTCTTCGAGCATTTGTCAACGAAAAAATTTGTTTTTCCCAATCTCAGTCTTTTTAGTTGGAAACTTCAGAAAGTTTTCAGCAAAATTTATAATGAGTGCATGTATTTTAGGAATCAAGAAACACATTTAATACAAACATGCATTATTTGGGCCTTTGTCGACAGAAAGCTAATTTTTTCCAACATAATTCGTTTTAAATGGGAGCTTTATGATCATTTTAGAAACATTGATAATTACTCGATAAAGGTGAGGATTTTTCGAAAAATTTAATGAACGAATGCATTTTTGGGGTATTTGTCAATGGAAACATTTTTTTTTTTTTTTTTTGGAATAATAATTCCAACAAATTCGATAATAATTTGATGAATTTAGGGATTTTTCGGAGCAAATTTAATAAACAAATGCATTATTTGGCTTCTTCAACGGCAAAATCAGATTCTTAATGTCAGTTCTTTTAATGAAAAATGTGTGCATAGGAGATTGACACAATTAGAAAGACAGATGGAAGTAGAAGAGAGAAAGAGGAGAAGCAAGAAGGTTGTGATCAAGGGGATAGAAATAAAAAGCGGAACAGGAGAGGAAGAGGTAAGGAAAGTGATGAGTGACATAGAAGCAAAGGTAAGGGTAGAAAGGGTAAAGAGAATAGGAAGAATTGAGGAAGGGAGGAGAGGCATGTGTTTGGTGACAGTAAGAAGTATGGAGGACAGATTCGAAATAATGCGGGAAAAGAGATTGTTGGAAGGGAAAACAGAGAAAGTCGAAGAAGATATGACGTAGCAGGAGAGGAGAAGAAAATGGACAATAGGACAGAGTACATGGGAAGAAAGAAGGAAAGGTACCACGGTAATATTAGGAAGGGATAAGTTTTGAAAGTCTGTCAAACTAGGGAAGAAAAGAAAATGGACATAGAACAGCGAGATGGGAGTCAACGGAACGCGGCGGGGTTTAAGGAAGGGTAAAAAACATGGAGACAAGAACAAGAGAAGTGGGTGAAGTAAAAGTGGCATTCTGGAATGTGTTGGGATTAAAAAACAAAGACTTAGGTTTCTGGGAGGAATTGAGAAAATGGGACGTAGTAATGATGAGTGCGACATGGATGGAGGAGGAAGACTGGAAAGGGATAGAGAAAAAAACTACCAAGGGAATCTGTTTGGAAGATGCAAGAAGCAAGAAAGGAACATGAGAAAGGGAGAGGGATGGGCGCTATGGTATCAGGGGTGAGAAAGGGTCTTGGGATAGAACAGGGAACTGAGGATGATGGGGAAACAAAGGATGGAGTAATGATGAGAAGAATTAAAGTGGGTGAAAAAAGGGTAGCGGTAGTATGTGTTTACAGGAGAAAGTTATAAGGAGGTGGTCTGAAGAAAAAGGAGAGGGGCTGGTATTGATTGGGGGTGACCTAAATGCATGGACTGGAGATCAGGGAGGAAAGTTATGGGATGAAGAGGAGCAGGCGTTCATTGGGAAACCGAAACATAGAGAAACAGATCGAGAGGGTAGGATACTTCTGGACTTGATAGGAGAAGTAGAATGGTTCATCTGCTATGGAAATACTAAAGGGGACGAGGATGGTGAAATAACGTTCACAGGAAAAGAGGAGACCGTAATAGACTACATTTTAGCAGAAGAGAGGGTAAGAAAGCTAATGGTGAGAATGGAGTGGGGAATGAGATTGGCTCTGAGCACTTTCCGGTAATAGTAAAACTGAAAAGAGGAGGTCATAGACATTCTAGAGGTAAGAAGGGAAGAGGAGAGGTAAGAAAAGAAAACATGAGGCGCTGGGGGAGAGAAAAGTTGGAAGAATTCAGAGAAAGAATGAAGAACGAGAATCTAAAAGGTGTAGAAGAGGAAGGGGTAGACGAGATATTAGAAAGAATGAAGGGAGTGATTGAAAAGGTAAAACAGGTGGTAAGACCCAAAAGGAAGGGGGACATGGAAAAAAAAGGTTGGTGGGATGAGGAATGTGAAAAAAGTAAAGATAAAATCAAGGAGAGTGTAAGAGAATAGAGAAGAGGAGAGATCAGCAAAAAAGGGTATAAGAGGAGAAAACGAGTGCATGAGGGAATATTGAACGAGAAAAGGCAGAAGGAGAAGGAAAGATATATGGAGGAGGTAGAGAAAGCAGTGAAGGAAGGAAAGGTATGGGAGGTTTATAAATAGGGAAAGAGGAGGAAAGAAGGGAGTGGATGAGGAGATAAAAATGAATGAATGAACGGAGTATTTCAAAATTCTGTTGGGAGGGGAAGAAAGAAAAGTTGAAGAAGAAGGAAAAAAGGTAATAGAAAAAAGGGAGGAAGATACAAATAGCATAAGCAGGGAGGAAGTTAACCAGGCAATAGAAAGGCTAAAAAGAAATAAAGCGATAGGAGAGGATGGCGTAGAGAATGAAGCTCTGAAGCATGGGAGGACAAGATTCAGAGTGAGGATAGGAAAAGAGAAAGGAGACTGACATTCAAAGAAACTTATTTTTTCTGGCGAAAAATGCCCGAATAATGCATTTGTTCATTAAAGTTGTTTATAATATTAACGGAAATCATCTAAAGAGATGAAATCATCTGATGAAATTCATTCAGAGATACAGAAAACACAAATGGAACAAATAATTTCTTGATAAACGATTTTTGTATCATGTCGAAAAACCTTTAAATATTGTTGCTGATTGAAATTTGGGCGATCGCAATAACTATTTTAAAGGTTACGAGCACCAGGAACGTAAAATAAATAAATGTTCTATTCATTTCGTAAGATTTGTTCATTTATAAAAAAATGTTGAAAATAACTTGAAACTCGGGCTCAAGAATTTTCTGCGAAATTCAATCTGCTTTTTTTTATTTTTTCGTTTCATTCAGTAAAAGTCCCCCATTTTTCGCTACTCAATATCTTTTTTCACTTTTGGAATTCTACCCAGAATCTTCTGTTCTTGTTTTTCAGCCTTGACACATTCGAGAATTCAAATATTTTAATGTATTAAATATTCAATTATTTTAACTCTAACTAATTTAGATAACATGCATCAAAAACAATTTTTCAACTGCTTAAATTTGTGCATGTTACAGTGTCGGTTATTTGGTAATATTGTAATTTTTTTATCAAGAAATTTACAATTTCAGGGATGTTTTATTTCGAATATTTTTTTGGGCGGCATTTCGCAGCGTCGGGAATTCCCATAATTAAAAAGTTGCCTTCAATTCAAATATTTCCGAAAGCTTATGGTATTCTCGAATTTTAAAATTCCTGGATTAGCGAATTGCTGACATTGAAAAATATTCGACAAATTAAATGGCCGACGCACGGAAACGAGCAAATTTTCAAAATCCCGAATCTACACTGTTGAATTTTTTTAATGACAAATAAATGATAGAATCAAGAATTCGAGAATTTTTCATTATTTCAAATTTTTGGATTTGATGATATCATAAAATTTCTGTTATTCTCAATTCAGTTGAAAATCTCAGAAAATAATTTACTACCCTGGAACATTCCTGAATGATAAAATTGTCAGCAGTCTATTAATAGATGATCTCTGAGATGAAGTTGACGTAATTATAAATTATCCAACAACACAAGTTTTCCAATGGAGGAAAATTTACGAATCTGGACAATTTCAAAATTGTTTCTGAAACACATGAATAATAAAATTATAAATAATAAATATGAAGAAAATGTTTATGCAATAGAAGTTTTATGTCTTATCCATTATTTCTTTATTTGAACAATTTTTTAAGAGTTTGCATTCAGAAATTTCCCTGTGTTGCTTATTTTATTTCGCGATTTTCCGAATTCGGTAATTTCATAAACTTTCAGGAATTCGAAATTGTCAGAAATTTTCCAACTTCATCAATTTCATACTTCGACAATTATTTTCCGAGAATTCCAGAGTGTCGAAAAACTATTTTCCAAGATCATTCAGTCGTCTCAAATAAAACACTTTTTGTGGATAAACATTTTTTTTCTTGACAATTTTTCAATTGTCAAGATCCGAGGGTTCTTCTGCGTCGTTAATTTTACAGTTAGGGATATTCTATAATATCCGCAATTTTATTTCGGAAATCGTGTATTACCGTCAATTTTCAAATTTATTATTATTATGAACTGTCGAAAATTTACTAACTCGAGAAATTTCCAAATTAGGGAATTTTGAATTGACAGAAATTTTATTTTGGGTATTTTCTTGAGAATCAGGAAATTGTTTGAAACATAAATTGAAAATATTTACCTCCAATTAAAGTAATATATTTCTTTTATTATTTTAGAAATTTTATAATTCAAATTCGATAATATCATAAGCCGTTCAGAATTTTCTAACTCGAGAATTTCATATTGTACGCAATTTTATGTTCCGAATATTTTATTTTCAAGGAATTTTATTCTTTAGGATTTTCTAGTAACTTAGTCATTGTCAAATATCCAGCACTATAAAATTGCTGATGGAGGAAAATTTTGGAATCTAAACAATATGCAAATTATTTTACGGAATATTGAGTATTCGAATGATTGAATAATAATTGATCAATATATAAAAATAGATTTGTAGAATTAGAGTATTTTATATAATTATTTTATAATTCAAAAATTTTTTTGTCATTTAGGTTCATGAATTTTCTATGCTGATATTTTATTTTATTTTATAAAAATAATAATAATATTAATTATTATTATTATTTTAATTATATTAATATAAAATGAAAAATATATATAATATAAAATAATATATTATTTAATATACATTAAAATTATAATTATAATTATTATTATTTATTACCATTTTATTTCAGAAATCCTGAAAATCTGTAACTTCATAATCGATCATAAATTTTATTGCTTCGGAAATTTGCTGATGAATTTTTTATTTCCAAGTAATTTTCAAATTTAATAACATAGTTTTATTGGATAAATATATTATGATATTTTTTAAACAATTTCTAAATTATTGTTCCGAACGTTTAAGTACGTTAATATCATAAACTGTTGGAAATTTGCAATTGCGTCGGTAATAAATTTTGTTTTTTCAGAATTTCATTTTTCCTTATTATTCATACGTCACCGATTTCCAATTAGGTTTGACAATTATAATTATAATTACAATCAGGGAAGAGTGGAAAATTCCGAAAATCAAAATTCCAAACACTGTAAAATTCTCTCAGAAGAAAATATTATAAAATATATCAAATTACCGAAATCACAAAATTTTCGACCACATAAGAATCTCGAATGGGAAAATTAAAAAAAAATACCCGACAATTATATAATATTACCAAACTGAGGAACTCCCGATAGTTGACAACATTATCGAAATAGGGAATCCTGAATTTCAACATTCGAAAAAAATAGTTTTTACTTGATAATATTTACTGAAGATTAATAAAATTATTTGATATTTTGATCGATGAACATTTTTCCAAGCATTTTTCATATATTTTGAATATATTTTCAACCTTCATTCCTAATACAATGCATTTTTTTATAATAAAGTATATAGGTATTTTCTTAATTGTTAAACAAAAACTCATCGAGTAGAATATTAAATAACAATTTTTTTAATATTACCAAATTGTGATGGACAGTTGATAATTTTACATTTCGTAATTTTTTAGTTGATCCCCAGAAATTTTATTTTTTGGTGGTTTTCTAGCCCTCCTAAATGAGATAAAATAATTCCGTTGGATAAAAATATATTTATATTTGTTTTATTAACGATTCGTCAATTGTTTAGATTCGTTAATTTTTCAATTCCAAAAATTACATTCGTCGGCAATTTTATAGTGTCAGATATTCCATAATTTCATAAATTTCCTACTCCTAGTTTACTTTTTCCACGGGATTTTCCAATCGTCTCATCCAATTTATGGAGTTTTTTAATTGGGTGTTGGAAATTTCCTACTGTCGGTAATTCTCTGATTCCGGGAATTTCATTTTTCTTAATTTTTAGGTCAGCCCCGAATATTTAATGAATTGTAACAAATGCCATGATTTAAATTATAACACAAAATTCTTGACCAATCAAGTATTTGATACTGAAATGGAAATGTTTCAAAATTAAGGCAAAACTGATTAAAATCCAAGACGTAGTAAAATCACATGTAGTATTGGCCTCCTCGAAGTAAAAAGAATTCGGCTGATAAAAGATTAGACTTTGTCAATAAGAGGGTCATTACTATGATAATGAAATTGATTAACTATGCCTGTTTATCCCATTTTAGCTCGATAACATCTTTCTGCTCTAGTTAATTTCCTGCAGGGAAGAAAATGTAAATCATTGAGAACTTGAAGAATCAATAATCTTGAGACAAATATGCCAGCAAACTGGCGAGGAATATAATTGATCAAAAATTAAAGACAGCATCTACCTTTTTTGAGTTTCCTCTAACTAAAAGAGCCAAATAATCGATAGAGTCTTCAAATCGAAACTTTCCACTTAGATAATAAATTATTTTGAAGTTCCATTTGATAAAACATATTATGTACATCTCAGCGGACATGTTAAGTGAATGTTACGTAACAAGAAGGTAACATTTATATATAACATTCTCACAGTTATCTAACAAAACAATCAGAACAGGAAGGTCATACTGTTCTATGACGGAGATGTAACAGCTCTAGAATGATAAAATATAAGAAATATATAACAGAGTGATAGAACTGTTTCTCCACGAGAATGTAACAAGTGTCCTATAATTGTTCTGTACTCTGTCCGTGACAGCGAAACGTAACCATTAAAATATGTTATTACAAAATCGCGATTTAATAATCGCACTAAAATTGGTATTTACCCGCTTCGAATCGAAGTAATGTTACGATTACAAAACAGCGTTACAAGGTAATACTATCGCAATCACAGAATTTAAAAGTGTTACAGATACGTAATGTAGTGAAGGAAAATCTAACAGATAATTCGTTTCAAAAGAAAAATACGCAATAATAACTAAGAGCGTTTAACAGAATTTCACAACAAAGACAAAGAATAACATTTTAATCAAACTGTCACATCACGAGAATGTCACAGTTGTTAACTCTATTACACACAGTATTACTGTTACAAATCTGTTATGCAACTGAGTATCATATTTATTCCATATTTATTACATAACGGATACTGATATTCGTAACACTGGTTCAAAATTTTTACCAATTGTTACAAAAAAAAACTGTTCCGCATCGTGCCAGTGTTACAGAACTATTACGTTACCTTGTTACATAACTGTTACACTATTTTGGGAACGACAATACTTGTCCCCTGTTCTAAGGTTTCTCTCAACCAGTTACATTAGATTTTTCTTTCTGTTACGTAACAGTTACATCACAGTTATATAACAGTGTCCACTGAAAATCAGGGCCTGGCGTAGAATACAATTGAAAGATGAAAGACTTTGGCTTCTAATTTTTCCCTTCTTTACCTGAAAAACAATGTAAAATTTGGTCCTAATGGAAAAAGTTCTCGGAAATCCTTTGTATTGAAAAATGAATGAAAAATAAATGAAAGTTGTGTATGGGACATTCTTTTACAAATCGAACAGAGATTTGACTGACCCATTTTTGATTGAGCTAATACTTTTTTTACGGGTTCTTTTTCAAAAAAGAGAAGATACGTATTTGGGGATTTTTTTTTAATTTTTAAATTTTTTGAGAAATAGGAAGGGTTGAAAAATTGAGAATTTGAGAGAAAACTATTTTAAAAAAATGCATAACACCTGTTCCATCTGAGCTAGAGACCTTTTTGTTCTTTTAATTTGAAAGATAAAAGAACGAGCTTCAATAAAACAATCATCCCAAAAATATTGTCAACAAATTGAAATTGTTATTAACAATTAAAATTTTTAAATCGATTTTCAACTAGTTTCACCCCCATGAACTAAGTTCCTAGTATTTTTATCGAATTCTACGTCAAATTTCCGATCGAGAACGATTTATTTGAAAATGGTGATTTTATTACTACTATCCGAGAAAATTTAATGTATCTAGTGGTGTCGAGCGCGGTACCTCACTCCGTCGTTCGTATCACATTGCACGGACGATTTTCTTCTTTGATATCGTTTTTCTCTTAAATATGAATGATTATTATATATTTTCA
>WSXT02044276.1:0-13208 GCA_011762715.2 Neuroterus valhalla | reverse complement strand
CCACGTTTCGAGACCCCCTGAAGCCGAAAATCAAGTTTTGGCGATGGTGTCTGTCTGTTGGTCTGTATGTCCGTTCGTCCGTCCGTCCGTAAACACGATAACTCACGAAAAAATGGACGGATACAATCGGCCTTTGACACACTCGTTGATTGGTGCAAAAGAAAGGATGAGTTCGTTAGCCAGATATTTTAGATGAAAAATTAAAGAGGGGGAGCATTTTGAAAAATTCTTTGGACTTTTTTTCCGAAACTTGAAAATTGTGAGTATGGTTTCTTGAAGTGCAACAAGATTGGAACAATTTATCCAAATGAGCCCGACAAGATCCTGCATACAACTTTTTGAATTTTCTCAAAAATCGGAAATTCCAAATTTGATCGCCAGAGAAATAACCAAAAATATTTTGTGAACTCGATAACTTTCGAAAGAGTGATTACATTCGACCGTGCTTCGGTAGCCATTTCGAAGGACAAAAGAGACAAGTCGAGTTCGTTAGCCAGCTCTTTTGGGTAAAAAAAAAGAGGGGGAGAATTTTGAAAATTTTTTTGGACTTTTTTTCCAAGACTAAAAAATTGACAGTATGTCTTCTTGTAGTACGTAAAAAATGAAACAATTTATCCGTACTGTACAGCACATGTTTGAATATCGAAATTTTCAGTACATTCTCATCAATTATGATTCATGAAGTAATAGGCATCACCCAAAATTCCACATCTTTGATTTTCAACGGATCTCTACGTTCAAGGACCCCCTAAAGCAGAAAATCCTGTATTGGCGATGGTGTCTGTCTGTATGTGCGTCCGTCTGTAAACATGATAACTCACCAAAAAATGAACGGATCAAATTGGTCTTTGATACACTTGTTTTTTGTATAAAAAACAGCGCATTCGGTTTTTCTTGTGGAGATATCTCAGATAATAAACTTACATGCAAAAACTTCCGTAAAAAGTCGAGCGTGAAGCAGGAGTGCCACGATGAGAATGTGACCCTTAAGGCCAACAGAGCTTTGAGAAACGTATTCTTCATCTATGCCTTATTACGTTATAAATTAAGAATATAAGGTTGCATTGGTTAACTGGGATCTAAAAGAAATTGATTTGTTCAATTCACTTTCAAATCTGCATAATTATTGAAATGAACAATAGAAAAACCTTTTTTAATACGAGACACAAATACCCGAGCGCGAAGCGCAAGGTTTGGAATGTACGAGCGCGAAGCGCGAGTCTAATACAGTATCAAGCGCGAAGCGCGAGATCCGGCGGACGCGCGCCCTAGGCGTGCTGAAACTTGCGAGCAAAGCGAGCTGCGCGCGAAGCGCGCGATGAGAATGTGCCTGCGAAGCGGATAGATTTTTAAAAATATTATTGGAAAATAATTATTTCATTTCATTATTTCCTTCTATTGTATTGAGGACTCGTTAATAACCAACCGTTAACAATTTTGTGGTATTTTAGAATCCCCTCCACTGTCCGCCCTTCTTGACAAGAGTAGTTTTTGATCAAAAAAATCAAAATATCCATCTCTGAAGTTCATAAAACCGAAAGAGATGAATTTTGACTTCTGACGACGAAAATGGAAGCAAGGAAGAAAGATACCCCGAAGGGGAAGTTTCTGAAAATTCAAAAGGGGAGAAGAGCGAGAGGGAGGCGAAGGGTTAATATAGAAAAAATTAGAAAGGGAGGAGTAAAGAACAAAAATTTTGGGATCTATAAGAAATTTTATTAAACGTAAAAGAGTGGAAAAGAGCAGAGAGAAAGCAGATGAAGTAGGAAGAACCACAAAAACTTCGGTATCTTGAAGGACACCACTAGGGAATTGATATGGTACAGGTGATAGAAATGCAAGAAAGAAGACAAGAAGAATGGAGGAAAGAAATAATCAGGGAATAAGACGGGAAATGGCTGAACTCAGGAGGAAAGGAAGGGAAATAGGATAAAGTTAGAGAAAACTTTGGGGAAAGGTTGCAGGTCCCAGAGCGAAAAATAGAGAAGTAGGGATATCCTTAGAAAAGAGTGGATTGGGTAGAAATTAGGTTAGAAATAATACATAACGCAATCCAAAAAGTCGAAGAGGGGAGATAGAGAACAAGGATGTAAATAAGGGGAGGTTGAGACAAATAGGAAAAAGAATAGGAATCGGAACAGTGTGAGACAGTAGTAATGATGCGAACATGGCTAGGTGTGAAGGGATGGAAAAAATAAGAGAAAGGTTACCTAAAGGTTTCAGTTGGCAGGTGAAAAACGCAAATAGAAGGAATAATAAAGGCAGAACAACGGGAGGAATGGTTATGGAGAAAAGGAAGTAACATATAAAAGAGGGTAGGAGAAGGATGAAGGAAGAATTTGAAGGGAACGGTTGTCGACTTTGTGATCGAAGAGGACGAAGTAACAGAAAAGATCAAGGAATATGAGTAGGGAGGATATATAGATTCTCATCTATTTTGATCAATACTGACAATGGAGGGTAATAAGAGTATCGAAGATACGTGCAAAGAGCAAGTTAGGGTTAAAAAACAGGAAAAGAGGACTAGTCAATGAAAGGATGAAAGCAATCGAAATAGGAGCTGAAGGATGGAAAAATGATAGGAGGAATGCAAATGAATAGATAGAAATAATAATAAGAGAAATAAAATGAGCGCTAGAGGAAACAAGAAAGAAGTAGTTTCTTTGGGGGGGGGGGGGCGGAATAGACGAGATAAGGAATTCATAGAGAAACAAAAAAAGCGTAAAAAGAACTAAGGAGATGGAGTAAAGAAAAAAAAATGTGTAAGAATATAGAAGGAAAAAGGATGAGTATCTATGTTGGTATGTGTGGTGAGAAAAAAGAAGAGCAAAATGAAAGGTATGAAGGAGAGAGGGAGGAAGCTAGAAGAGAAGTAGAGGTTTGGAAAGGAAGTGAAGAATAAGCAGAGAGGAGAAGGAGGGGTGAAGGAAATACAAAAGAAAGAGGACATAACGGAAGAAGGAGTAATCAATGTTAAAGGAATATAATAAAAGAAGGAGAAAGTTCCTGGTTTGGATGAAATTCCAAATGAAGTTTTAAAAAACAAAGGGGAATGAAATATTGAAAGGCAAACGAAAGAATGTTGATAATTACATTGTTTTGACGCTGATGCCAACCTTGTACAATTTATAGGACATTTTGGTTATTTATAATGATTTTTTGCACAATATTTTCCCTAAGATTTTTGACGTGATACTATATTTAATTTTGACACCATTACAAATACCTTTGGAGATTCAATTATACACCTTTGCAACACCTACCTCACAAGTTGCCAGTCTCACAGCTAGTGCTCCGAAATCTGCATTTTCTGAAGTTCTCGAACTGTCGCTTTCATTTATTGCTGATTAATTATGATTTCAAATAGAACTTATTTAGGTTCTCTTAAAAGTTAGAATCTCTGTACCCCCTCAGATATTGCACTATTTTTATTCAATTTATTATCTACTCAACAATTTTGATTCCCTGAACAAATAATCTTAGTCCTACTCACATTTCACGCTTATTTTCTCTCACAATGGAACAGTGAACGAAAGGAAGCTTAAGAAGGACCCTTGCCTTAATCCTTCTTATTTTCAGAATTCATCCTCTTCCTGGCCCCATCTCCATATTTATCATATTCTCTAAAAATATATCTTCTGTCTACTCCATAAAACCCCTATTCATTTCTCTCTTGCATCGCTTTCTGTACGACCTTCCGGCTGACGGAGTCGAATGCTGATCCAAAATCCAGAAACACACAATTAGTTAGAAAGTTGGGACATTGCAATTTTTCTGCATATACAACTGAATCATAGAACTTCATATAAGTAATAGTGGACAGCGCCAATATTATGATTAATTTATTCGAAAATAGAAGTTACAGACACAATTTTGTACAATCTCCATATTTGTCGAAATTGTTGGCATTTGTAAGAGGGTGGTTAGCCGGACAGGATAAAAATTTAACACAGGTTCCTGAAGCCACATTGAATGCGAAGCGATAGCTGTTAAGGTCGTGACATTTAAAATCAGCCATTATGTCCAGTTTACAATCTTTAAAAGAAAATTTTTTCCAATCATAAAATTATCGTCAATCTTGAGAAAATAGGTTCATTAAATTCCACGCGGCATTACAAATAGCTCGAACAATCAAATTCGTTCCATCAGATTTTAAAAGGATTCCAAATCTTTTTAGAGACAAATGAAATTTTCAAAAACCAAGTTGATGTTAGGAGTTTCTTCGAAAGATTCCTAGAAGACCTGCAAGATTTTCAGTGATTTCTCAACAATTTTAGAAATCGACAAGAACAATTTATCTTTTCTAGTCCATATTCAAATTTTCATGTTCAAAATTAGAATTATTTCAATAAAAAATGGAAGCTTTGCTGGAAGGTTATCTCATCGATCGAAAATCTATCCTTTTTTGAGTAATCCATCTTTTTGATAACAGAATTGAGCGATTCCTTTGAAAAAAAATTGTTCTCTTAGAAATTCATCTGTTTGGTGGAAAATAGATCTTCTTGGTAGACAATCATTTCCCATGGCTGAACAATAACTGGTTCAGAATGAACTTCTTGCTGAAAATTCAACTGTCTCGAAAAAAAAATCGTTTCTTCTTTTAGTCGAATTTCATCTCCTTGGTTTCAAAAGTCTACCATTTGCTTCTTCCTTCCGACGATTTTTTTCTTTGCCCTGGGTCCGACAGAATTCAGACTTGGCTCGGTAAGGGTACCCATAACTCCGGCGAGTGACTACGACCTCGACAGCGGAGCAATAGGTCTCACAGAGCAAGGAAGTTTGCGGTTGGTTAGGTACAATCGCCGCTTGCCTGGGAGCCGGTATTAGGGGTTGTGGTCCTCAAGCGAAAGGCAATTAGAAACCCAGTTTGAACCAGATTTGGAGCGACGACTGACTAGGCGAAGGGGAACATTCAGGACCGTATGTATATTCTCTGAACCGGCGCGTGAATACGTGCGTCGCAAGTCTCCAAGTAAACAACTTCTATACTACGCATTACTGTAATGCCTTTTCAAGGCTGATGGGCGGTCGTGCTGCGTCGTGCGATGCTCGAGGGGAGGAATAGAATCACTTGAGCATGAACAGCCGAAAAAATGGCCCTCTGTCGAGAGGCCCCCAGGCAAGCGGTGAGTGTATATAGTATCAGCGGAATTTGACCAATAGGCAACTATCGAGTAGCTGTCGACTACCAGTTATCTCCCAATCCTGGTTGTTGAAATATTTTACCTAGGGATGGATGACACCATTCTGTGATGATTTCAAACGGGGTCCGGAGATACCGGGTCACCTCTCAGTGTATATAGCTTTAATTCTACGTGTGGTACTCTGTGGGGACCGATCTTCCATTTTTAAAGCTACTCATGAGATTGAGATGGAGTAGACACATAAACAACGCAAGCGCCAACACGAACGCTAGAGCCCAGAAGACCATTAAAAAGCTGGCATAGTAATGCTGCCAGATATAAGTACCAACAAAAACAATTATTGCAAGGCAACGTAACTCCTCAGCTGGAGACTCCTAAACGACCTGGGTATATTACTGGTACGTTTAACAGGAAACCTAAGAGGGATAAGGTTGCTGACTCTGGAGACTCCTATAGCCTTGCTCTGAAAAATTATTCGAAGCTGGCCATTGTTCCGGAGAATTTCCCTTAAGAAAAATTTAACCCGGGACAAGCAGTGACTTTGGACCCGGCTCTCGAGAATAAGATCGCTGGATTAAACCCAGTGCTATTATCCCGAAGTTCGAAGACTGTCGCTTCAAGGGATACATCATGACCATCATCTGCAGAGAAGGATTCCCGAAAACATGTCTCCTCTAGGTTATTGACGATTTCATGCTATGGGAAAGCGAAACAATCAAGGTCGTCGATTTTAAGGACCTTCCGAAACCTGCCAAGCTCATCGCTTTGATACCTTGTACTCCAGGAGAACCATTATTGATACTCAAACAATTGACAGTCCAGAAACTCTCATTAAAAAAGAAAAGTAGGCTGTTACTCACGTGAAGTAAGACGAAAAATTAACTGCGTTGGCCTTGAGCGCAATGTACTGAGAAGTAGAAAGGCTCAAAAAGATTGACTACAGACTATACATGGGAATGAAGAGGATGAGGATGAAAATTTTGTCTAATCAAAAGAAAAAAAAACAGCAGATGTGTGAAGCTGTCTCATCTGTTCTAAGTAGGCGTTTTATAGTGGAAAATACGGCTTCTACCCTTATTCAAGAACTTGAGTGCTACAAGGGGCGAGTTCAGAGCCTCAGTCAGGAGAGTGGCTGTAGAGTATAAAATAGGATCAGCATGAACCATTAGGCGGCCATTTACGTTCAAAGATTTATGGGATACATTAGTTTACTTAGGTTCTGTACCGGAGAGCTGGTAGCGCATAAAATGGGACACCAAAGAGGGGAAAGGCATCAGCCAATGATGATTAGTTCTGCTTTCCTCCACTGTGATTCTACAGACGCACTACTATCAGAGGAATGGATGCGATTGATTGAGTGACAACTAGATGTTAAGTGGTAATTTACTCAAGCTTGAGCTTTGTATCCATTAGTATATGTTCCAGGGGGTGGCACGTGTCACCTGCTACTCTGGATCTCAGAAAAGGAAAATGGAAGACTATTCTATAAAGCTAGGGAAACTGAAGAATAAGACTTGTATGAGAGAAGTGTATCTAGATACACAAATTTAATAAAGTCAGCTGAGAGGAACTAATACTGATACTTCAAAACTTCGGAAAGCCTGGTAAAAATCCTGCATGACAACCAAGGGTATTGATGTTGCCTACAGGTGACACGACAGAGATAGCTGGAGAGATCCTCGAACACCTCATACGGATTTACTTCCCTAATTCTGAAAACAACTACCTACCATAGGAGAGAGACATTAGGCTTAACCTTTCCGATGGTAGGGATCATAGGTTCCATAAATGTGACCTCTGGGTGTCTAGTCGGATTGTAACAATGAACTCAATGTATTTACGAGAGGCAGTAAACAACTGATTTCTAGAGACCTTAGATCTATGGTCAGAAGTTCAACTTTTCCACACCAGGTAAGTACCAAAGTGTTAGTTTTGACCCCAAACTAATTTGGAAACTTTATGTTGATGCGGTAGTTGAAAAGGCCGAAGCAGCCTTCTGAACTTGCAGAGGTGCATGTGGAGAAACCTGAGGACTTAAATCTCAGGTAGATGATCGATTATTGACGGTAATAGTTAGTACAGTAGGTAGTCAGTTGGTCGTGAGGGCTAAGACATGCGCTTGGGACCCACGCGACGGCTGGTTGTGGGTCCGATTCCCGCCTTGCACTCTGGAAGAGCTTCAGCGGCCCACGCGGGTACACTTGCCTAGCAAGGGAGTGTTCATCTCAGGAGAGTCGTGGTGCCGGTACCTCTTGGGAAAAAAGTTACTCTATGTACTTTGGGCTGGTGTTCTTGGTGGTTTGGAACTCACTTTGAGCTGTAGGTCCCTCTTACTTACTACTGAGGTAGTGGTAGAGTGTTTAAAGAAATGGTGGAGAGGTTCGAGGAAAATGTAAACCCTCAGGGGACAAATTGAATCAATCAATTACTAGTTAGCACAGTTATAACTTATGCCGTATCAGCCTGAGTGTTCAGAATCAGTTTGATAAGTTCCAGAAATCAGCTGGGAAGCACTGGATTCCATCTTGGGTATACCAGAGCTGTACTTTCTAATTAGACAGAGGACTGCGGCGGAGTCGTATAAACTCTAATGAACTCTAATGAACTGCAGGATAAAGTGAAGAATGAAGGGGATGGAATCCTCTACATGAACTCTGACAGCATGCTGGGAAAATACTCATTCATGATGCCTACTGAAGTGATCGTCTTGAAGAGGGAGGAATATCATGATAAACACAGAAGGAAATAAATATTCACAAAGGGAGGACTTGCATGGTACACAGGCGATTCTAAAGTCTCTCTTAGATCTGAAGCTGAAATAATTGTCTGCACAGGGAAGATTCTTCAGCGTGAGTTCGAAGATCTTCACATTCATGTATGCTCTGATAGTCACGCTTCTTTAAACAACCTTGATTCGCGAGAAGTAACATTCAGCATGATCTGAAGCTGCCTCTAAAAACTCCTCAGAGTCTCAAGAAGGAACTGAGTCAATCTGATCCGGGTTCTAGGACATGAGAACATTGAAGGAAATGCGATAGCTAATATGCTTGCAAAAGGGGAGATTATAAGAGCTCATAACGGAAATGAGCCATACTATGGCATGTCGCGTGTATTGGCTAAGCAAGTCACTGAGAAGTGGCTCCTAGAGGAGCACGTGGGATACTGGAGTGTGGCTGAGGAGATGATACACTCTGACATGTTTACCGAAAAACTATGACTAGGAGAGGCAAAGAAGCTACTGAGCATGGAGAGGAAGCGGGTGAAGTAGTGGTTGAAACACAACAGGTCTTATAGGAGGATATTAGATTCAGAGGTATAGTACAACATGTTACACATAGATAACCTCAGTTATAGGGAACCCTATTGGAAATTCGTCCTTTCGGATTCCAAATCTGATTTTATAGTGAAAGAAAGATATCTATTGTTTGTAAAACTATCTCTATTTTCAAAAACAAACTCTTCAGTTGAAAAAATAAATTTTTTTCGGAAATTAGTCTTTTTGACTTCAAAATCAAGGGGCAACTACGAAGAAACAAAATTTCTTATGTATGATTATGCATGAGAATATGACAACTGTGACAACTTACCATCTTTCGTTTTTGGTGGGATACCTTTTGGTTCAGCAATTATGAAGAAAAATATCGAAAGTGCAAGAATCTTTGAATTCATTTTCGAAAAAAGTTTGTGTATCAATCCAATGTATTCTTCAATGCGTAGTTTGTTAGTTATATTCTAGTGTACAAGCTGCTCTGTTTTTCTACTAATTTTCTTCCGTACTGATGTATTCACATTGCCACACTTCGTTTTGAGGAATAATTTAGTATAGCCTCAGAAATGTCATGAAAACATGATTCTATTTTTATCCAATTTATGGCTAGGAGATAATGGAAGTCAATGTGTATGTTTCTTTTACTCATAGCAATTTTCTTTAAGATACTGTATATTGAAGATAATAAAATATGTACACAATTCAACGCGTAATAATTTTATATTGATGCAATTATGATAATGTTTCATTCTCAGGAAAGATTCAGGTAAATTGTTGATAAAAATTTTGAAAACAATGTCTTTGTAGAAAATCTTATATTTCAATTTTTTCTAATGATATTCGAAATTAACTATTCGATTGTTTCAAATGATTATACCCTTGTTTTGTATTAGGAAGCCGTTTATAACCTAACGTTACCAATTTCAAGCTCTTTTTTACATTTGAGAAAAACAGACCAATCCTCAACAAAGAAGGTGATTTTCAACTATTTCGATTATTATAGTTATTCCAGTCACCTTGACCACCCTTTTCTTGTAGATTGGGACAAGGATCGCATTTCTTCAATCACTCGGAACTTCGCTATTCACAGCACACACAATGAAGAATTCACACAGCCACACAAAAAAATATCCTTTACCGAACTTACGTATTTTGGAGGAAATACCATCCACACCTGTAGCTCTACTATTCTTTAGTTTCCTAATAACGGAAATAACGCCGTCGATACCGATTCTGCTTCCGCTACCTACATTGGAATTGGCTAAGAAATCCGTGTGTCTATCACTGTTGTTATGCTTCGCGGCTTAACCTTCATACGGCTTCTGGAGAAAATCCCGCATACAGTCCTTCACTTTGTCCGGATCCTATACCATTTCAAAAATTCAAGAAAGTATACCAAAAAATGTATCTCCAACAAAATAGTTGAATTCTGAAGCTGCAAGAGTTATTTTCAACCAGAAAGATCAATTTTCTAGTATAGGATAAATTTTCCACGATTTCCTGATTTTTGGACCTGATATTTGAATTTTCAGATGAAAAACCTAATTTTCTGAAGGGAAATTGAAATTTCCAGTTACAGAAATCACTTTTTAACGATGGGATTTTCGGAAGGGAAATTGAAATTTCCAGTTACAGAAATCACTTTTTAACGATGGGATTTTCAACAAAGATAATTGATTTTCGCTACAAAAAGATGAATTTCTGATAAGAAATTCAAGTTTCGAAGGTTATGTATCGATTGTTCAATAAAACAGTTTATTTACCATCAGAGAGATGACATTCTCGATGCTGGAATTAATTATCCATCTGGGAGACTAAATTGGCCACAAAATCTTTATTACAATCGAGGAATCGACTGTCCCAACGAGAAAGGTCGCAACAAAGATTTCCAGAAACAGAATTATCAAACATATTCTACTTCGTTAAAGTATCGTATCCATATGTATTCGCAAACGGAGAAACGAAACTACAGTGCAGCATAATATTGTTAATAAACTCTCTTTTCAAAAATCTTGATAATGATCTTCTTCTCCGGGACAGCGAAGTGTGGATTGGAAATCAAATTGTTGATTTTTGAACCAAGTCAATAAATCTTCAACAAAAGACAAAAATTTCTTATCACATATTTAGGATTTTAACTTGAAAATTAATATTTTTACAGCAAAAAATGAAATACAAAAATTTTCTGATGGAAAAATCAATTTCTGACCAAGTGAACTTCGGATTCCCATAAAGCTAAATTTTCAAGCAAAACAGTGAATTAAAAAATGCATGAATTGTCAAAATACTGTTTTACTCTCAAACAAGTAGGTAAATTTGTAACAAAGAGTAAAATCTGAATATGAAATGTAAAGGAGGCGTTAAATTGTAAAACTGATTTTTTTTCTTTTTCAACATAGTGATTGAACATTTTTGTTATCTGAGTTCAATTTTTGCACAAATTCTCCTCTCAAATTTTCAAGGTGATACTACAGTTCATTCTGACCCTTTCAAAAATACCTTTAGAGAATCGATTATACATTTTTGCAACACCTACCTCAAAAGTTGACATTTTTATGCTTATCAATCGTGACTTGAGGACCTTATTCGACCAGACTATGTGCAACTGGACTTTGGACACTGGAATCGGTAAATGAAGAAAGTCGGACAGCTAGTGCTCGAAAACCTGCATTATTTGAGGTTCCTGAATCGTTGCTTTCATATTGTGTCGGATGATTCTAAATTCAAATCTCTGAAAAGTGAGAATCCGTATTCCTCGCCATAAATTGTACAAGTAGCCAAGAGTGCATCATAAAATCTGCTACCTGAGAAATCAAAATGAATAGACAGAAGGAATGAAGCCTCCCAGTGGGATCTTTACTCTACTTCTGTGCAATATAGAATCAGTGTTTTCTGTTAACTACTCTCAATACAATTTTATAACTCTCTGCTCATATTTAGTGACCTAGTGAGAAATTCTTCCAGGACCTGACGTAATCCATTCATATATGAATAGGGAAATGATTGCCCTCGAATCTTTACAGTTTTTGAGACGGATTCCTGTCAGAGGGTGCGTCCTATCCAATGCCTCAAATAGTTCATTGAATTCGCCACAGGAGTCTGTAGCTTACCTGCATGTTTGCATAACTTCTCAAGATGGGTAAGTGGCCTCTCAAAATGTTTAGAAATCTTTTCCTATGTGATCGACTATCGGTCTCAAATATGATGTTGATGTATCGACGTGAAATTGGATATATCTCTGGATAAACCTGATTTGATTAGATAGGGCGTGTCAGAAGATAAAAAACTTTTCGATTTTCTGCACCAAGATGGGGAAACCATTCTTCAAGTACTTCACCCATTTTTGGGTGTTCACATCAGTATTTCCTGTTAGTACTCGCTCTTTCGGATACCACATTATGTACGATTACTTCAGCTTTCTCAAGGAGAGCAATAACTTGTAGAATTAATTGAGCTACTCCAACTCCTGGGTTTATATCTCTCGACGTGAAAAGATCTACAGTTGTATATAAGAATCCATTAATAGTTGCAAAAGAATCACCAGACCATGTTCTGCTCTATCTTTGATGTTTTGATGTTCCACAACATGGCATTATTTGATGGTATCGTTTGATATTTAATTGTTTCACTTGACATTGTGAGGATGATTTGACTTTGAAATGATTCTTCATTCGTTCAAAACACTCAGGATCGAATCCACAAGGGGTCTTCATGAGTAATATGTACCTGCGAAACAATAAACCTAATTACCACGGAAGAGTTCTTACTGAAAGCATTGGTAAAACTGAGGTTTCTTTCATTAGTCTGTAGGCATCGGGAGATCGCATGTGAAAAATAATACAGACTAATTCCAATTCTTCCGCATTCTGTCAATTTTCCGAGTGTTTCACTTTCGAAATAGAAAATATTTATTTCATTATACACAATATCTTCCTTTTCTTTTTCAATTAACTCAGAATAAAAGTTTCAAAAAAAGCATAAGAAGAATTCATTTATAGATGAGAGAGTGATCGCTTTTGGGCTTCTACAGGTCGGACACAGGTTCGAGGGTTTTTCAGATTTTTTTCCGAGGTCTCGATTTTCATTAGAAATCAGAGGCGGACGACCTGGAGCAAAAGCTGGAGATGTGCAATGCGGAAACGGAGAAGCAATATATGCTGACGAATTAGACAAGGCTAAGGCAGAAACGAACCTCGATGAGCCCACTATTGAAGGGTCAAGTTGATGTCGATGTTGTACACTAAAAGCAGAAATGAAGAGGCAAAAGTCACACTTCGGTGAGGCCACTGTTTGAAGACAATGCTGAGAATACTTTTGTACGCTGAAAGGGAGTAAAAAAGGGTAAATCACGATTCTCGATGAGGCCACTATCAAAGGGCCACGTTGGAAATGGTTAATAGCTTGCCCAAAAAGGAATGAAGGGAATCAAATTGTAATTGTAATGATTGTAATGGAGGAGTTTCAATCTAGATTGACTATGATTCCGCTGGACGGCAGTGTGACGAGGCTGAGCGCTTCAACGTTGGAAAGTCTATTCACGATGAAAGAGTAGCGGGCACAAGGATGTCACTCGCTGGTCGGCGAGTTATTGTGTCCTTACTGCTTTTTGCTTTTAACAATATTTATTCAATTTTAATGTAAGAATGTACAAGGAGGTAATACAAATAATTCTGAGAGATATATATACATATAATCAAATACATATACATATTTTTTAGACACCTATTTCTCAATAAGAAATTTTATCCTAATAAATATCTTTTTGATTTGTTAATAATATTCATTTGGTAGTTTAT
>WSXT02044275.1:0-27813 GCA_011762715.2 Neuroterus valhalla | reverse complement strand
TATAGTGTTATTTATTTATTGAATTAGTCTACAGTGGTTTAGTTGCCCAAGATATAAGATTGATTTTACATTAATTTATGTTCACAGTTCATGAAACTATCAATGATTTTGTAAGATTTGCTCTCGTTTTCTTTTGAATCTCTATTTTCATTTTACATACCAAAAATCGGAAGGAAAGAAACAAAATAACAGATATATTGATAATATCAGTTTTGTTTCGAAGAATTATGATAGATCGAAGTATATAGAGAAGAGAATGTCGAAAAATTATGTTATATTTCCACAACCCACCTTTCATAATTTTTCAGGGGACAATCTTTTTAAAGACAAGCAGTAATATGCAATCATGTGACAATCCCATTGACCCTGATACCTTTCCTCCTTCACTTTTAGATCCTTGTGGAACCGTTCTTCCTGTTCCTCACTATGATTTCCTAAATTATCAGGAAATTCATCCAGATGATTGTGGATATAGTGTAACTTGATTCTCATATTTGCTCCTATAGTTCGAAAGTTCGTCAGCATATTTTGTACAATTTCTTCATTATTTCGTGCTTTATGGTTACCTAGGAAATTTTCGACTACCAACTTAAAACTTTTCCAAACTTCACTTTCCGGAACAGTTATATTTTTAACAGAATCCGTGTCTTTTATCAATTACCGTATTTAAGGACCACCAAATATTCCACCTTTCAACTTTTCCATACTAAGCTACAGAAATTTCCTACAAATATAATTAAAACCATCTCCTTTCTTGTCCAACGCTTTTACAAATTGTTTTTTCATCCCTTACCTAATATGTAATGGTAATAGTATGGTGGAAGCCCAATCATGACTGGGAAAATAAATTTTATTACTAACAAACCGATAATTGTTCAAAATATAAATAATGTAAAAATCATAAAAACAAGAGCACATCCAGTACTTTCATGAATATATGTGTAATTCGTGCACTTGAAAACATACAAATTTGCAAAGATCTGCAGGGCAACACAAAAAAAAATTTTTTTGTAGAGCTGTGTTGTCTTCCAATGATAATCTACAAGCGGTTTGGAAAATTGTGAAGATCTGTCCGCTTTGTAGAATTTGTGTATTGGGTTCATAACATTTTACCTTATTTCATTACCAGTTACCTGACGTTTCGTTCAGCTTTTTGAATATATGAAGTCCTGATTCTGACCATATAAATCTATTCAACTTAATCTCAGCCTACACAGAATAAGGGTTAATTGAGTCCTTGGGAGCTGTAGATTCTGTATTTAAATTACCTATTTTCCTGAATGTTTTACCGCCTGAGCACCGCAAGGCATTGTAGCAAAGTTGGCGAAACTCAGAATTGTTAACTGGGTTTCTCTATTTATAATGTGCAGTTTCTACAGTTTTTTGCTTAACCAAGTAATTTATGCTGTCACAATATTTGGAATACGTTGATGAAGATGTTTCATCAATAACTATTAACTATTAACTGCATTATATAAGAAAAATTTTGAAACTTTTCTGAGAAAAATTGGTTAAAGAAAAAGAATGTTCTAAATAATAAAATTTTCTATATAACGATTCGCAATGTACTCACATGTAACGTAGACCAGAAAAAGAAGGAAAAAACCCTTAATTTATTGAGAAAAATTGTTCAACACATTTGTATTTGTTTAACTGAATGGAAAACGTGAAAAATGTTTGAAGAGGCAAGCTTTGATTACGAATTTTTTCCGAAGAACCGGACGTTTGGGGAAAAGAATTATTTTAACAATTAGGATTTGTTTTACCAATTGAAAATCAAATAAAAATGTTGAAACATCCCACTTGACGAACAATAATAATTCATGAAGAAAAAAAGGGAATTTAATGCTAAACACTGTAGATTTCATGCAGAATTGACATTTTTGGATTTGAGGGCACTTTTCGGGACACTGTGTGAATGTGTTGAAGATTTCAAAAGTATATTGTTAATACATAGAATTATTCGTTGGAAAGTCTTGTACAAATTCTATAACTTTTCAGCCGTTTTTTCTCTAACCCGCGAAAAATTTTGTGAGTACAAAATATCAATAAAACCGATTCATCACTCAAGTGTTGTATACAATTTTCATATGAAAGTGTGAAATTTTTATGATGATAAATCATGGGCCTCGAGCACTGTGCACTGGATGACAAAGCCGTAAATGAATCTGCTTTTTCATGCAAGGTTACTGTCGAAACGCCCTCAGAATTATCTGAGCATTCTAGACGCATCGAGAATCTCGAGCAACAATGGAAAAGCTGTAGATAGGACGTGAATGACAAAGATAATTTGATCAGAAGGCAGAAGGAACGATTGAAGTTTTTAATTTAATATTGTTGTCAATTATTTCGAATTAACATGTTGAACATTTGCCTTCAAAAATGTGTTTGATTTTATAGGTGGACATCAGCAATAGATCCTTGAACGAAGATGGACGCAGGACAAAGTCAGCGAGGAATCAAAGAACTTCTTCAAATACATGGTTTATAGAAGAAACTCAATTTTAAATCGAGATAAACCAAGAAACGAAATAATATCTCCGCCAAAAGAAAATCTACGTCGAATCACCAAAACGGAGAGAAAAGGATGCGGAATCAATCCCTTAAAGTACAAAGTGAAGGGAATATAGATGCTAAAGAAATACCGCCACACCCTCCGATTATCACCGACACGGCTGACATACACTCTGACCGAAGTGCAAGTAACCGCATTTCAAGCGACGTACAAATTCAGCCCCCCCTAGTCAATGGAACGCAAACGAAATTGTAATTATGAAATTAAATTTCTCACATTATTATGCTGAGAATGCTACAATGCCGATGGGATGTTCAAACGCCAACAACCATTCAAAATATTTGCCGAGCACAAGTACACTCAGAAAAAAGGACTGATTACTCTCCAGAGAGCACTAGTTTCTCTCTCAAACAATTTTTTTCGAAGGACAGTACTGTGTCCTGGCCAGAGAGGAACGAGTCCTCTCTTAGAGCGGTGTCACTGATGTCTTGGACAATAATGAGGCATGCAGGAGTCAAAACGGTCTGGGAGAGGAACTATTTCTCTCTCGCGAAGCAACTAGGCCTCTCGCGCGCGAAGAAATAGTTGCCGAGCGTCCTCTTCTATGCTTCGCCCGCCATTTCTCTCCGTCTGTCAACCGCGCTCAGTGGCGAACGCAGGGGGGGTTTTTAGGGATGACCCCCCCCCCCCCGAAATTTCTGGAAATCTGAACATTGAATGGCGTCGGTGTTCTGCTAATAATGTCCATACGAATTAAGTGCAATTCAGCATTGTTATATATTTAATTAAATGTCTTCGACTTATCAGACATCTATCTATTCAGCAACCAATTTTTTAAAATCATATATTCAATACTCATCACTAGTAGCAATCAACCTTAAAAATATTCTGATAATTTATTGTATGAAATATAATTATAATCATTTATTGATTAATTATATGAACACAGTTTGCAATTAGTCATTTTTCGGAAGTGACTTTTGACGGAGCTCGCTTATCTCTGCGGTGCATGGACAGCTCGCGCCCAGGAAAGTAACTGTTACCCTCTAAGAGAGGTCTGATTCCTGTTTTTGCTATTCATGTCCGAGACATTACTGAGTATTCTCTGGACAGGACTTGCCACTCTCCAGAGAGCTCTAGGAGCTCTTCGGAAAGGTCAGAGTGCTGTCTACTGCGAATTTCACTTTCGAGAGAGGAACTAGTGCTCTCTGGAGAGTAACTAAACCTTTTTTTTTTGCTGAGTGCACTGCTGTGTCCCATGTATCAAACGTTTTGATAAATAAGCCTATTAAAAAAATATCCCCAGCATCGTATCAAATCAGAGTTTTTCATCTTGGAGACCAAATTTCATTGCCCCATAATTATACTGGAATATGAGAATTGTTATTGTGAATTGTATTATATTATTATTCATGTACCTCCCAATATTATTTTGCTATTTAATTTTTTCGTGGAAAATAAAAAATAAATAAAGAGATTTGTTTTATTATTAATTTTATCAATCGGCTTAATTAGTTTATCACAATTGATTGGTAATAATTAATATTATCATTCTTATTATCTAATATATATGAATAGTCGGGATTCGTCAGATATCGTCACAAAATGCTAAATTAACTTCGAAAATGTTCAGAACTCTTTCTCCTGACGTTTCTTGGCGAGAAATTTAACAATTTTTGCCAGGAATCAACAGAAATCCTGAATTTTTTCCTGATTATTCCTAACTCTTTATTTAGTAGGGTAATAAAAGCAAGTCTCCGCATTACCAGCGATCAGGCGGGAGCTAAACAAAGGCCATGTTTATCACACCCACCCAAAAGTTCAGAAAAAATCCAGGGGAAAGCTTATGAACCAATCAATCATTTCCTAAGCAACGAGAGAGGAGTCTGTAGAAGAGCGAATTGGTAGATGAGAAAGAGAGGCTATTGAGATTTCTGATAGCGTGATAGCCACTCTCAAAATAAAAAAGAAAGTTTCTGCCAGCCCGTGAACGAGTGAACTGATTAAAGTGGAAGCTATGAGTCCAGTCAGTAGGTTCCTGGATTACCCAATTCTATATTTAAAATTCCATTACTTCACTCTTGAAAGAAAGTCATAATCCAGCACACCACAGTGTAAAACAAAAACCTCACAGAGAAATCCTAATATGAAAGCGACGCGACACACAAATTCTACTGGCACCTCATTGCGTGCCTAATACTAATATCTTAACTGCAAAGCAACGCTGCTGACCTGACACACCAAAGAGCAAATAAGAGACCTCGGGGACCACGAGACTGCTCCCTCTGAACAGCCAGGTCCAAAGTGAGGAACGAGTATTCCGCTTTTCGGCACGACATGCCTGTGCTCTTTTCTCTAATCGTACCGCCACTGAGTCATCGTGATGCCGTCGCAATAATTAGGTGAAGTTGAAGCTGATGGTTGGATTTTTATGTGCATATGTGTATTTATATGTGTATATGGCATCTACTTGAGCCTCTACTTTGCTGGTTAATGACCTGTGAATGTTCCTACGTCAATAGAATGGTACGATAGTATATACCATGGTTGCTCAGGGAGTTTCGGTGAGAGAAAGGGGGGGGGACGAGGGAGAGAGAGAGAGGGAGGGAGCCGTCATTGTTTGCCTGTAACTTTTACAGATGCATGCCCTCCGTCAACTACAGTTCCAATCAAGTTTTGAGCAACGTCATTATTCTTACTTTCATTTATTAGTGCATTCTTTTGGAGAAAACGTCTTTCCAGATCACGTTTCCAATCGAAATCATTAATAAATACTGAAAAGTCCATTACGTATATTCTTCTGTGGCAAGGAAGTATAGGGAGCAGAGAATATTCACAAGACCGAACAATATTTTACAAATATGGAATGGATTTCATACAGGAAACTTATTTATGCAGCGGATATGATATAATGATAAACAACTTACTTGCTTCAGTAAAACATCGAGCATAAGAACACAGCAAGATAAGTTTAATTCAGAATTAGTTGAAAATTCAATACGCCTTAGAGCTGGAACAACATCATCTGAAAGCGGCGTGGACTTTTCCGATTCGTTTTCTACTATAGCACCTTGAAATGAAAGAATATTAATGTAGTATTTGAGTTTACGCCATTTTTCGAATATGCGTTGCGCATTCCAATATCATACACAATCATCAAAAAAATATAACGACCCACTGGTCTCCTATTCGTCAGATTGTATTCCGGGCCTCTCATGTCCTGCGGTGCGTCCTTCATGGTCACTCTGGTTAAAGGATTAAAGTCTAATAGTTCGACCCAAGATTTTGATTTTTCTAAAAAAGTAGACCTGAGATTTTTATGTTTTTGGAAAGATATTTTTTTGAATAATTTTTTAGGTTAGAAACCATCATTCAGCTTTTTTCAATTTTTAGAGAGTGCTTGTTTCTCTTCCTCGTTTTAAATTATCTCGCGCAAAAAATGTTCAACTCTGTCTGATTTCTAATATCACCTCGGTTACTCAGGTTAAGAGATTATAAAATTGTAGAAGAATGTTTTGAAAGATTACACTGTATTGAATTTGCTTTTTTGCTACGTGGCAGGATCCACGCATTTTCCTTTGAATGTCATGTATTTTCTTTGCCTATGATCTACCTCCAAATTTTCTGCGTACATATTATAAATTTTGTTGAATAAAATAGTTTGATGACGCGTTCACAGTACATTTTTATATGCAGAATAGGATGGGCCGAAAATAATTAATTTCTTGAGATCAATTTCTAATAGCTGAAAATTGTTAGCACTTGATGAGCTAAATATACTGTTGAATTTTTTGAAATCGAACAATATCTTCTACCTCCTCAAGTGTGTTGAATAGGGAAATAACTGAATTGACGCGTAAAATATATGAAACAAGGAATTCTTATGATCACCAATTTGTTTATATATGAAGACCTATAATCCTCAAGAATTCGTGGAAGTGCCATTGAATGTTAGAAAAATTTCCAAACATACAAATTGACAATGTGTAGAAAATTTAGTTTTTTATTCATATTATATCTTTTTTAGATTGAAACGCAGAAAATAACTTTTAAAAAAAGAACCAGTATTTCATTCATTCAATAATTATTTGCAATTGTCGATAAAAGTTTAGACTTACAATCTACTTGCCATTGGGTTGGATAGAATGGTCCTGCACACTGTTCAGAATGGTGGGTTTATCAGGAAACTTGATTTATCGACAAAAAACCGCTGCTGTAGCTGATATGTCTGCTATATTCTAACAAATTGCCTTAAACCTACTTATTAGAAACATCAGACGGACCAACTACAGGTCGTCGCACTTGTTCAGAACCCACAGGAAAAAGTTTGATTCATTGTTGAAAATTTTCCGTGGTAGGATTCGAAAAAATCTAATAAATGTAGTCCCAACTAGAGTCTGATGTTCTCAAAGATTCAGGCACAGATCAAAGAGTATATATGGGAAATCGCAGGAGCCATTAATCAAGGAATATTCTCCCTATCGTTGTCAAGGCGTAATCCTTATCCAATCTCACATTCCCGTTTGCTTACAATGGCTAGAAGAATTTAGAGAAAGTACGGGTTGGAAGACAATCCTTTCGAAGGGTTGCTAATTCTTGAAGATTATGTTCTTAGAGTTTATGTTTCCTCGTCGTTTATTATCAAATCTAGGCACTCTTGCGATCTCATCGTGATTCGGAAGTAGTTCTCCTACAAATGTGGGAAATCTTACTCGCAAGTGGAAAATCACACTCACGCGGGAAATAACTGGACTGATAGATTGAGGAACTTGCAAATTATAAAAGAAGAGGAGCAGAAAAATTTAGATCAGGCAAATGACAGACAAGCTAACATTCACAATCTAAGAAGGAGACCAGTAAAATTCAAGATAG
This sequence comes from Neuroterus valhalla, assembly GCA_011762715.2. Taxonomy (NCBI): domain Eukaryota; kingdom Metazoa; phylum Arthropoda; class Insecta; order Hymenoptera; family Cynipidae; genus Neuroterus; species Neuroterus valhalla. The sequence goes on along the minus strand of WSXT02044275.1, from coordinate 20,426 downwards.
GAATTGGAAAACCTCAAAGGAAAGAGTGTTGGGGCATGGAATAATAATGACTTCAAGGCAGAATATTTAGATTTGAATTATATCAAAATGGCAATGGATCAATAGCACCAATGACACAGAACAACGGAAAAAGAACTCTTGACAAAACATGTAACTGAACCTACGTAAAATGACCCTAATAAATGACAATAGACCCGGAAACAACAATTTTAAGAACGATTGACTCCACGGATGAGTTGAGTTTTCAGTTTGTTTCAGAAAGAAGACAACCATCACGGACGAACAGGAATTATAGGTATAAGCCCAATCCCTTGCGGGAGAGGGGGCAGGTGCAACAGAAATGTTACGTGAGGAGGGTGATTCGCGACGGCCCTGCATAAAGGGGTTGCTGGGTCGTGCCCGAAGCGAGGCGGAACCGTCCGAGGGGTCCCGAGTCCTCATGCGTCGGACCCGTCGGACCGTCGTTCGCCGCCAGTGATCCCAACTTGGGTATGTAAGTATTGCGCTTTTCCGGCGCAGCGGCCCTCATTCGCCGACGTTGGCCGCCGTCTGGCATGTGATTCAAAACGGGCAAAATGAACTTTCATTGGAGATTAAATAGATAATCATAATAATTCGCAGATTAATGTCAGAAATGACCTAATTTGTAATCAAGGTTAGATAATACGTATATTTTGTGAATAATAGGCAGATTTACCTTTGTATTCCCTAAAAATGATCAATTATTTACAAAATATGCGCAATGTTATTATTCTTTTTCTAACCTTAATTAAAAATTACGTCATTTCTGACATTTATGTGCAAATCATGATAATTATCTATATTATTTTTAATGATAGGTAATTTTGCCTGCTTTGAATCACGCGCCAAACGGCGGTCGATGATGGCCAATGAGAGGACCGCTTCGTCGGGCAAGCACAATACTTACATGCCCAAGTTGGGATCACTGTTCGCCGCTCCAGTTTCAGTCTTGGCTCGTTTGCCTATCAGTGAGTTTGTTAGTGTTCTGATACATGATGCCCCCCCCCCCCCGTTAAGATCTACGCCACCGTCATCGACTCTTCGCCAACGAGGTCGAGCCCGACCATAAGTCATCGTCAGTACTTCTAAGGGGTCAACCCGTCTCTTATCAACCGCTCTCTGAATTCTCTAATGTAAGTGCCAATAAATTAGTCTCTTATTTCAAGCGCCTCTTTTTTAAATTTTGTTTGCTCTCATTCTTAGCATCCTATACCCCCTTCTTTCCCCGGTAGGCTAACCTGCCATAAAAGTAAAGGTGCAAATTTAATAAAAAATGCATTAGGATGTTGATACTAATATTATGAGCCCAAGAGAATCTTCCGAAGTAAACCATGTATCTGCTCAGCAGTGACCGGCTTTATCTCATGTAATCAGCAAGGACAAAAGCATATCATAAGTCCCTAAGTGAGAATTAGAAATGTGGTGATCAGGTTCCTCGAAACACAACTGAATGAGAATAGTTTGTCTTTAATTGACAGATTTTATAGTAAAATATTATACCAACACTCTACTGAAAAAAATACGCGTTTGGTTTGGCTGGTTTATTTGGTGCGGAAATTCAACGCTACCCTCAGTTGGGGGTATAAAAAATAGTATCGGTCGTCGTTGGCACGTACTATGGTATAATAGGTATAGTTACATGCTTGGTGACGGTAAATACAGCAATGTGATCACTTGTATCATGACTGTCATCTAGTGCAAATACAAGAAACATAATATAGATTAATTTTCATATAATTATGCATTTAATAATTCTTCTAGAAATAAATATAAATTTATTTCTAAAAAGCATTTGAACTAAACTCAATTTTGCATTCTTTCGAAAGTAATCATTTTGGAAGTCAAAAAGTAGTTTTTTGGGTCGAAACATTATTACAGTCGATATATACAGTCGAAATATTAAAAAAAAAAAACTACTTTCTAGCTTATTTTTATGAGGAAATCTTCAGGAATAATTCTTGGAATATTTGTTTATACTCTTTACCTGTTATGGACTCTTGTTGAGATCTTGTTGAGAGTCACTACATGACCTTCTATCTATTCCTCCTGCACAGCTCACCACCAACTCAGGGGTGAAGTGGACCTATGGCTTGAAGTGGGTCTTTTTTCTAAGAAAAATACGTGTTGAACTTTATGAGGTTTGCGCCACGCTTTAAATCTTACAATAAAGATATAATATTTTTCTTTTGCTTTTTAATAAATCCGTGGGTGGTTTGCATAAAAACTAGGAAAAAATTCTTATGACCACCCTACTGGTCACTCATCTTGAGATCGTTTTCTCGAGATATTATTTATATATAAATTAAAAATTGGTTGAAAAATCACCGCAGAGTCCTCTTGGGATCAACTGTCATTCAGGAGAATGGCACAAGCTCCTAGTTGAACAGCATTAAAATACACATATGGCCACGTCTCACGACCATAAGATAAGTGAACACATGCAGGACAAAATCACAATAAAGGGACAGCTACTCCCTTGTGTGTCTCAAGGACACACAGCGGTCCAAGTATGACTGCTCTGCATCCGCCCAGCTAGGGTCACGGCATATTTCTGGCACACGGGTATGGCTATAAGGTTACTAACCAAAAAAAGCGTCGCATCTCCAAGAGTACCGATGATGAGAACAATTATTTCAACCGAATATCCTTGATAATACCGCCGGAGGTGCTCTCCGAGATCTCTGTGCCTCGCCTTTTTTCCTAATTTCCTTGCATCTGATGTTGTAGTCAGCCGAGTCTGAGAATCTGACAGTAGGTTTGTCACTCCCCGTTCTCAACAATAGACTCTATTCACCTTTGAGCATTCGGCAAGACAGGGTCGCGGCCAACGCCATAATAACGACAAAGATGGAAGTAAAGCATTCTCAAGGCCGCATTGCGTCTGTGTATATACGTCATTCTAGCGTGGATAGAACATTTGGATAGTATATTCCATAGGTTCTCAGGGAGTTCAAGACACGCCCTGCACCTATCGCTGTAAACTTATGAACGTTATATGCTTCTACTGGATGCTAAGATGGTAAATACACCGTCCCGATACGCAAAAATGAAACTCTCGGTTCCTGAATTGCGTCCACATGATTTAGGGAGAGCAAACGCTGATTCATGTGACAAGGGTTGATCTCTTACAATTTTGTGAAACTTCCGTGTATCACCTTGTCTTCTTGTTGTTAAAGGAAATTTTCGACCACCGCTTTCTTCACCTGTGCTTTGAGAAGTGAGACATCTTTATGGAGTAAGGCACCGTCCTCGCTCCTGATGTTGAGGTTTAGTCCAAGGACAAAGGGGATTCAGCTGCCTGCCCCGTGGCTTTGTGAAGTAACTCTCCTTTTCCACTCATTTCGTGATTTCTAACCATTGCCAGGAGAGGATCTCTATAGTTAGCGGTGATATAAGTAGTACTTAGAATGATTCGGTTGTAGAGGCATTGAAGATTGAGGAGTCCGCGTCCGCTTTTGAGGCGTGCGATGTACAAGCGCTGAACAGACAAATTGATATGAAAGCTTTCCTTCACATGAATCATCTTGAGCGCCGTGATATCAACAGCCTTGAGCTAGTTTTTCGTCCATGGAACTATCCCAAGCAATGAGGGAAGAACCTGGATGGCAAGCATGTTAGTCGCAGATATCTTCTTCAACGCCAACAGGTTCGACGATCAAATCCGTCGAACAATGTGTGTGTATCTGCTTCGGAGAACCTCCTCTACTGATGTTGTATCCTGAATGCGGCTTTCAGGTACGTCCAGGTATTTGTAGGTCTCTCCAGCGCTAAGGTATCTGATAGCACTTCCGTCCACAAGCTCAGGGTCCTTATCTATACCTGCTATTCGTCCACGTTTCAGATGAATCTTGTCACACTCATCTAATCCAAAGTCCATACTGATCTCTTGTGTATACCCCTCGACGATACCAAGAGCATCTAAGATATGCTCTTTTCTCATTGGGTCACCCTGAAAGACACCTCTCGGGAAAATGACGCTTTTCGTTGTCACACGATGTTTACCAAAAGAAATATTTAATCTGGTTTTCCAAAGAGGCATCGATCTCTCTATGCATTCCACTATATGTGGATGAATCTCCGAATTTCTAAACAGAAAGATGATTAGGCTATGGGAAGTTGAGTCAAAAGCTTTCTGTTAATCAATCTAGGCCAATTACGGTTTGCGTTGGTTGTTCTTCCGATAGTTATTAGTCTGTATTTCCTCGGATTGGACAAGTCGCCTATCTTAGGTACCAGTACACTGCGTCCTAATAGCAGCAACTGTGGAAAAGGCATCTCCGACTTCAAATATGAGGCGAAGTTCTGGGCAAGGCTTCTCAACACTCCCTGTGAAAGGTAAGAGAGCTCTGGATGTTTCTGGCACGAAAAAGTGGGCAGGCGCGTCCTGTAACCTCAGCGATTAGGGAAAGTACTGACATCGTAGAAATTCAGCAGGTCATCATCGAGTAGATCCGTCCATAAAAAACGTCGGTTTTCTCGCGCATTTTCCTTCGTGTTTTCATCTAATTCAGCACCCCCAACTCTAGGACGATCGGCAATACTTTCCGAGCCATTGTCGGGCGCTCGGCGCTTTCTATCATTTCTAACCGCATTTACCTCAGGATTTGAGTTTGAGTTTCAATAGTTGTTACCTCGAGTAAGGAGGGAAGGGATTGTCTACACCCGCAGAGCCTTGCATGTAAGAGTAAGGCTGTACACTTCAGAAGGTCGCCAGGTATCCTGAAGATACTTTGATAAACACCACGACCAGGTGCCGTTCAGCTTTGAGCACGGTTTTTCACGCCTTAGCTCGTGGTTCTATGCTTCGAAACCGTCCCCGGACAATCGCCTGCGATATATATTGATTGAACAAGTACCTCAGGGTCCTCCTAAGAGCGACTGTCATTCAGGCAAAGGCCACAAGCTCCCAGTAGAACCTTGGTGAACTACACCTTTCGCTACGTCTCACGACCTTGAGATGAGTGTCCAAGTGACCAATATGTGTCTTTAGGACATAAAGCGATACAGGTTCCTACCACATGTGGAAAAGACAATACAAATGGCATTGCTTGTGAGAAGGAAATAAATTCGTGTTGAAAAAAAAAACATCGTGAAGTCATCTCAGTTTCTGTTTGTTTGTATTTTTCATGATGTAAATGTACGAGAAAACATACAAGTGAGCGTTGAAATTGTTTTTAGTACATTACGCATATGCTGAATGAGCTGAATTCTCACTGAATTTGTAATATTGTAGGTTCCTCTTTTCTGTTTGCTTTCTTTTTCTCAGCACTCAAGCCTCGACTCTTGCGAAGAATAAGTTGAGTGAGTTGTAGGATTTGTTATCTTTTTGAGTTTTCTAGTTTACAAAAAGGAATCTAGAGGACATAATATTTGTTCGGATTTCTTCTTAAGTTTCTAGTGGTATAAATTCCAGAGGCGAAACGCAACTCCACCATGATTTGGATTTATATTCAGAGCTTTGAATATTCAAGTTTGAATTTATTTAGGTATTGCATATTTGTAGGGAAAGAGTAGGTTTCAGGTAATTTTTCAAACAAACGTTGTTTTGTTTAACAATAATAATAATAGCAGGAACTGGTCATGCTAAAAAATAATACAGATTGAACTGTGTGGAAATCACGCGTGTCCGAGAATAAAAAAAAAACAGGCTTTTCTCTCTCTTTTATAACCATTTATTATACCTTGCTTGAAGAAGCAAGATATCTGAATGTTCCGAAGAATACAATAAAACACGCCGAATTTACACTGAAGAAATTAAAACTAAATGTACATGAGAAAAAAGAAACGGCACGAGCGCGACAAAAGGTGGTGACTCGGGACGTGGTAGAGCGGCACTGGCGTTCTTCTCGCCCCTCCCAGCTACTCGATCCACCAGGCTAGTCGAGAGGAACCCAAGGCCGCACACGAACCCAAGGCACTCACGACCGCGGAGATTGTTGTCCTGATGAATCCTGAACATCACGCTCACCTTCGTGACATCTCACGAAAACCTTCACGTAGAATGTAGAACGTGCCAAGCTTCAGCTGTGGAAAAATAAGCGCGCACCTTGAGCTAGTGAAACAAGCGCCCACCTTGGGTTAGTAGAAAAAAGCGCCCACCTTGGGCTAGTGACAGAAGCGCCCATCCGAGTAGATCTTAGATTAAAGCAGCTGCCTGTGAAGTAGAACCTGAAACATTAACAGGCAACTGAACAAGTCTTACGACAGGTCGAGTTAAGTGACCTGTCGCAGTTTTCAAGGACATCTTGCGAATCTGACCATCCGACCCTGGATGAACCAGAGTGACCCTGGCTAAAGGCCACTTCGTGGGTGATATGTTCTCCTGGAGGACAAGAACAAGATCGTCTACCTTGGCAGGAGCTACCTGTCTTTGCCATTTGGAACGAGTTTGCAATTCGTGCTCACTAGACCTCACTAGACTAGACTCACTAGACCATCTTTTCCAGAAGGTCTGGTACATTTGCGTCAGCAACTGCCAACGTTCCGACATTGTGATCTTAACATTCACAAGCGAAGGCTCAGGCACCGTGTGCATTGGTCCTCCAATAAGAAAATGTGCTGGAGTCAAGGCCACCGAATCATTTGCATCATCTGACGTAGGCTGTATTGGCCTTGAGTTCAAACAAGCTTCTACCTGTGCAAGAGAAGTAGAGTTCTCCTCAAACGTAAGAGTTGTATCGCCGATTACCCTTCTCAAGTGGTGTTTGACCGAGCGCACCGCTGCTTTCCATAAACCACCAAAACTGAGGAGCCGATGGTGGGTTGAACTTCCACTCAATTTGATGATTGGTGAAGTATCGAGCGAATTCTGCTTCCGTTGACGCTGTAGAAAAGAGTTCTCGAAGTTGTCGATCCGCCCCTACGAAGTTCGTACCGTTGGCACCATACAACGTGCGGCAGATTCCGCGTCGAGCAGAAAATCTCTTGAAAGCGGCAATAAACGCTTCCGAAGTATAATCTGAAGCCACCTCCAAATGGACTGCTCTCGTATCGCAGCATACAAAGACAACAATATATCCTTTGTAGGCTTTGTGACCACGCCCTCTTAAAGTACGTATCCAAATGGGACCAGCATGATCCAAACCATTTCCAGCAAAAGGTCGTGAGATTGGTTTAACCCGGAAGGATGGCAGAGGCGCCATTACCTGAGCACAAGGTAGTGCCCGGTGTCGAGCGCGAGTGACGCAACGACTCAACACCCGTTTAACCGCTGAACGACCCGATATTATCCAATATCTTCTCCGGAGATATGAGAGTGTTAGTTGTGGGCCACCATGCATCATAAATTGATGTCCATTGCGAATGATCAGAACTGTCATTGGGCAGTCCTTTGGAAGGATATACGGGCAACGATCATCGTAGTCGAGGACGGCATATGGTAAGCGACCTTCAAGTCTCAACAAGCCATCTTTGTCCAAGAAAGGGCAGAGTTTTGACAACGGACTCCCTGCTACCACAAAATGATCCTTCTGAACCCTACGGATTTCCTCAGAGAAATGCTCCCGTTGTGTGTGTGTCCAATCGAACGCCGTAGAGCTAGATCAAGCATGCTGGAAGTAAGATGACGAGGTGACCTGTCCATTATTCCTTTGGGCAGTCGTTCTACAAACTGCAGACAAAGGGCAGTAACCCTCAACAGTTTCGTCAGTGCGGAGAACCTTGTAAGAAGCTGCCAAGGTGGTTCTTGTTCAAGGATGGCAGAGTATACTATCTTTCGCTCTTTTCGATTACCCGAAGGATCAATGGTTCCTATCGTGTGGGGCCAACACTCGAAAGGTTGCGCCAACCAAGATGGCCCATGCTACCAAATCCGATGATCTTCCAACTGCGCCGGTGATATTCCTCGGGAAGCGCAGAATCGGACCATAAATGACAACCTAACGAGCTAGGCAAACCAAGAACTGATCTGACATGAGCCATGATACGTACTCAAAGAAGGGCCGCACACAGTTCCAGCCTTGGAACCGAAGTTTCTCCTTTCCGTGCAACCTTCGTTTTTGCCATCACAAGTGTGGCAAGAGTTTCCTGATTAGGCATTTCAATTCGTAAATAAACGACCGCTTCTATCATCTTATCCGAGGCATCGCCGAAACCATGCAGCTTACAGCGCGCGTCTGATGACCAGCCCACTCATCGCGGAATGATAAGAGACGAGAGTTCCGGCAGTTATTTGCGGAACTTCATCCAGGTCCTGACAAGGTCGTCCAGTAGAGGTTGATCCCAATCCAGTTTGAGGGCCCACAGGCTCTGCATGAAAATCTTCGCTCGGACTGTTACCGGAGCCAGCCATCCGATCGGATCGAAGATACGAGCAATTTCAGATAAAACAGCCCTTTTGATTACGATGGTCAGCTCCACTGGTAGACTTATCTGAAATCGAAAACAATCAGAAGATGGCTGCCACAAGATCCCTAAGGCTCTGAAAATGGGATCCTGATCAAAGTGAAAGGAAGTAGATGTTTCCTTGAATTCAGGTGGGATTCCTCCCGATACATCATCTCGGTTGGAAAGCCATTTTTTAAGAGTGAAACCTCCTTTTCTTAGTAATGAGTCGACTTGTCGACACTTTTCCCTTGCTGCCTCTGGCGAGTCGGCACCTGAAAGAATATCATCGACATAGATCTCTTCTCTTAGGAGATCATTAGCAAGGGGGTATGCGTCGCCCTCATCCTCAGCAAGTTTATGGAGAGTTCGTATCGCCAGATGAAGCGATGAAGCAAAGCCGAAAGTGACGGTTTTCAGCCAGTAGGTGCGAATCTCCTCGCCTGGGGACGATCTCCAGAGCACTTTCTGGAAGCTGTGATCCTCCGGATGGATGCAGATGCGACGAAACATCTTCTCGATGTCCGCCGTAAAAACGCCTGCGTATCTCCGCCATCGGAGGATGACATCAGCCAGTTCCGTTTGGAGTTTTGGGCCCGGATAGAGTAGATCTAACAGAGACAGCCCCGTCTCTGTGCGTTGCGAAGCGTTGAACACCACCCGAAATTTCGTGCTCGAGCTTCTCTCCTTGAGTATGCAATGATGTGGGAGATAGTATCCAGCTGTGGGTTGAAGATCCTCGACCTTCGTAACCAATTCCATCTCTCCGAGCTGTGCATATTCTTCCATGACATGCGTATATGCCTGATGCAGTTCCGGGTCCTTGTGGAAACGTTTTTCTATCTGAAAAAGAGCGCGTTGAGCAGCGGCTCGAGAGTTCCCCAAGTCCATTAAGCGATCCTTAAGTGGAAGGCGCAAGACATAGCGACCTTCAATTGTTCATTGATAAGTGGAAAGGTTTAGCTTTTCACACTCATCCTTAGCCATATTAGATCGAGAAAGTTTTGCAGGTATGTCCTCCTGGACAACAAACCTGCAAAATAACGATATGAGTTCGTGGTCTACTTTGTAGACCCACGATCGAAAGTTGACCTGAACTTGACTCATCTGACATGAGTCCTGATAGAATCCAACCCAACTGAGTCTGTTGAGCTGTCGGAGTACCCGATTTCCCTTTCCTCAATCCTTGTTCAAGGACGTGAGCGTAGACATCCGCTCCTAAAATCATCTCTAAAATCCCTCCTTTCTGAACGTAAGGATCTGCCAACTCTAAGCCATTCAAATGATACCAGCCCTCAACAACAAGACCATCAGGTGGAATATAAGAAGTGAGTCGAGACATGACTATAGCTTTGACAATAAATTTTACCTCAGGATTGATGCGAGAGCAAGCCTTGATGCTAACAATACCTCTTGTCGGTCTGGATCGAAGACTCCCAACACCCGAAACAGTGATGATCGCTGACTGACGAGGTAGGCGGAGTCGCTGCACCAGGGAATGCGAAATAAAGGAGGCCTGAGCCCCTTGATCAAGTAGAACTCTGGTATAGTGACGTCCTCCGGTGGGTCCTTCGGTAATTACAAGGGCTGTGGCCAGGAGCACCGCCCCGCTTAGTCATAAAAATGGTTGTGACCGTTGAGAAGTAAGCCCAGCTGTTGAGTTGTTAACCGAATGAGAAAAAACTGAACTATTGGAATTAAGAGAAGAGGAAGCGACTTGAGTGAGAGGACCGGGAGAAGTAAGAGAGCTATCAGAAGGTTTGGACTCGGATTGGATTTCGTGAGGAAGATGTAGCATGGTATGGTGGAATCGGTTACAAGTTTGACAACGCTTATTAGAACCACATGAATTTGAATAATGCTTACCCAGACAGTTGAAACATAGACCGTTTTGTCTTACCATCTCTTTCCGCTCCTTCACCGACTTGGAACGGAAGCTGGGACAAGCCGTGACTTAGTGCTCCTCAGAACAAAAGCTGCAATCATCCTTTTTCAACGTTGCATTGTGCGCATGTGTGAGGTTACCCCTGTTGTCGCTTTCGTGATTGTTGTCCGATGATGGTTCGGATTTGCTTTTGGAAGCATATTCTGAGTTCTCCACCGCTTCCAAAGTAGTCACCTTGCCCGTCAGAAAATTATGCAACGTGTCATATGTCGGCTGTGTAGTCGACGCCTCTAAACTAACCTTCCATGACTTTTGCGTTCTCGAGTCCAATCTTTGAACGAGCATATAAACGAGAAGGTCATCCCATTTATCCGTTGGACACTTCAAAGAAGCCAATGCCCCCACTGCCTCGATGAAGTTGTTCAACAGAGAACGAAATTCCGCGGCACTCTCTTTCAACATGACAGGTCAATTGAATAGTTTAGCTAAGTAACTATTCACTAAGATCCTGTTATTGTCATACCTCGACAATAACGTCTCCCATGCTCTCGAAATTGTCAGAAGATGTCGCAATATTGGCGATTAGTTGCGCTGGCTCACCTTGCAGACTGACCTTCAGATAGTGCAATTTCTGCACCTTAGGCAGGAGTATATCCTCACCTACCATTGACATAAACAAGTCTCTGAAGGTGGGCCACTCCGCATAAATTCCGGAAAACTTTGGTTATTCTAGACGCGGAAAAAATATGCGATTACCGGATGTGGTTGAATCTTGATTATTCGAAACGGTTTCACTTTTCGAATCAGGTTTCGGTAACAATGAAGCAAAATGATCGAGGTAATGATTTAAATACGTTTTTTGTAGATAAGTATTTTTCCTCTGCTTGAGAAAAAAGACCCATCTTGAAATAGTCACTTTCCGTGATGTCACTTTTGAAAGTCACCATTATATCATGGTTCGCGTCGAACTTCATCCACGTTTTTTCGAGGGATCCTAATCGCGCCCTTACCGCATTAGAAGTGATTTTGTCGGTACCGAGTTTTTTCAAATTTATAATAGTATTACAAATACTTTTATGGTGCTCATGCTGTTGAACAAGATACTGCTTGAAGAACAGCATGATTGTGAAGTAGTAGCAAACTCGATTGAAGGGAAAAAACCCAAGAAAAGACTCGAAAATATATCCGGTATTGAAAAAAAAGACAGCTCGAGTTTTACGAGTTGTCCCGTAAAGACTGAAGCCGGTAGCAGTCAGGTACCGCTACACGTAGTGTTATTACGCGCACTCTAGGCACTGCGCTGCCGACCGCGCCCTGTAACCCGCACCCTCACAAGCTCGGACGCATGGGACCGATTCTCCTTCTCTGGCGACTCGCCTTACTGCATTGAATACCGCCCACTCCCCACTCACTCTGAATCGAATCTCTGAAGACTTACCGCACTGTTCCTTGGCGTATCCTATGCGCCACGCGCGCTATGCCAGCGTAAACCAAACGGTAGCAAGTCCATCTTAGACTGAAATGAGCGTCTCATGCTTCTGCGCAGGTGCCATGTTGATCACAATAGTCCCGTGGCGTATCGTAAGGGCCACGCGCGCTATGCCACCGTAAACCAAAACGGTAGTAGTCTAACTTGCACTTTAAAAATTAATAATCCATAAAAAATTGCACTTGCACTGACCGAATTCCGGCTCGAAGGACCAAATGTTTTGTTTAAAAACAATAACAATAATAGCTGGAACTGGTCGTGCTGAAAAATAATGCAGATTGAACTGCGTGGAAATCCCGCGTGTCCGAGAATAAAAAAAACAGGCTTTTTTCTCTCTTTTATAACCATTTGTTATACCTTGCTTGAAGAAGCAAGATATCTGAAAGTTCCGAAGAATACAATAAGACACGCCGAATTCGCACTGTAGAAATTAAAACTAAATGTACATGAGAAAAAAGAAACGACAGGAGCGCGACAAAAGGTGGTGACTCGGGACGTGGCAGAGCGGTACTGGCGTTCTTATCGCCCCTCCCAGCTACTCGATCCACTAGGCTGGTCGAGAGGAACCCAGGGTCGCACACGAACCTAAGGCCCCCGCGACCGCGGAGATTGTTGTCCTGATGAATCCTGAACAAACGTCCTATTGCATAGCACAGACTAGATAGCGTGCTACACAGAACAAGCAGAGTTGAAATGTTTTACGTTGCTCCGTTAAAACAAAAAAGTCAAATCTTCAATGTTGTGCCCAAAAAATTTATTCATATACATAGTAGATTGAAGCAGTTGAGGAAAATGATGTCGATGAAATTGAGCAAATTTCAAGCGGACTGGACTATCATGAAGAGTATTGGTTTTTAGATTAACGTAAACAGAACAAACATTACTATGCATGAAAGGAAGTTTGAGGGAAAGAGTGTATTAAGTGTATAGTTTCGTGTATCTAGGAGTTCTATCTTCTGCTGGCGTAAATCTAAACAAATGTTGATTCATAAGAGTGAAAGAAATTTGCAGAGATAGTTTTGTCATATGGAGAGGATACATATAGAAGTTTCAACAAAGGAAGTGTCCCTGAATGCGGGAAATGTTAATATAATGTAAATGCGAAAGTAAATCTTAAGACAACAAGAGACTGCGTAAAAGGGTAGATAAATAGACGCGAAGGAGGAGTGGTATGATAGAATAGCGATGCGTGGAGGAAAATTCTAAAGAAAAATGTTTGGAGAAAAGTGGAGTACCAAATGAAAAAATCGGTGTAATCTTCGAAGTAACTTCGATTAGTCTTTTAATTTTCTCACATAATAACTATCAAAGCCAGTCACGTCATTTCTATCTGCTGACTCTTACCTGTGAGCGACTGTACTTATCTGTTTCTAAAAATCTTCTGAAATGCTTTATCCATCATTCTCTGCTAACTCTGCTGTCTGTGTATCTTATCCCATGGGTCTGAAGTCCCTCATCGCCTTTCAAAAACTTCCCATACCTCTACTAGTTTATATTCCTTTCCGTTTTTCTCCTGATTGCCTATACATGTTATTATTAAATAATTTCTTGTTCTTGTTTTTTTTCTTCCATGCTTTCTTCTCTTCCTGCACTTTTTCAAACAGAAAGCTTCCCAAGATTTCTCATATTTCTTCGCTTTGTTTGTCACATGCCACACGGGCCAATTAGCATCCAAAATCGTTTTTTTAAGGCTTCAAACTGTTTCTCGTATAAAATTGCTCTCCAAGCAACCCTATCCTGACATAAGGTATATGCACTAGTAATCGTCACCATAAGCAGGATTGGAAATCGAAAATGCTTATAGTTGTATTTGAAACACAATTAACAGTGTCATAAAGGGCTCAGCCGACTAGAAAAGAGTTTAAAAAGCATAATTTTGATTACTTAACATTACAATTGATTTCAGTCAATTTTTATTCACGAATAAAATTCGAATTATGAAAATGCGTTGGTTATCGTCAGGCACGTAACCTTGTATTACCACAAAAAAATATACTAATTTGATAAAAGGATATTCAAACTTACCTGAAGTGACATTTCTTATCACACGGGGCAAGAGCAAATCTTGTTTCACGAAAAATACTGCGCCATCTGACGATAACAAATGCACTGAAGATGACCAGTGCATTTACCTAACTGCAACTTTTGTTTCTTTTACATCCATGCATCTTTTCATACAAGCTCTTGTGTTTCTGCGGCTCTTTATATTTCTCCTCTTCAGGGTCTTATTGACACATTCCATTAACTCCTTCTTCGGTCTGCCTCTGGGTATGCTACCATTCAACCTACCCAGATACATTGCTTTGTTATTCGTTCTTCATCCATTCTATCAACTTGACCGAACCATCTCAGCAAAGTTCTTTTACCTTTGTCAAACAGTGTTTCTTTTACACCTCATTCTTTGGGGACCTACTCATTACTCACTTCGTCCATTACCGTTTTACCGCACATATTACGCAGAAATTGCATGCCGATCGCGTTGAGTTTACTCTTGTCCTTTTCTTGATACGTCCATGTCTCGCTACCATCAGGGACGAATTTACGGTAGAGGCCGCTCTGGGAAGAAAAATTTTTTCGCCCCTGCTTAGTATGACGAATTCATCATTGAAGTCGGAAATCGAACTAATTGATTATAAGAATCTTGAAAACATACAACATACTTTTTCAATCGAAATGTGAAATTCTGTCAAGTTTGCCTTTCCTTATTATGATTTTATCATTAATTCACGATTTCCCGCACATTTGTCCATGTATATATTAAACATTCCAGTGTAATGGTCAGTTGGTCGTGAGGGCCATGGCATGAGCTTTGGACCCACGCTGTTCGATTGTGGGTTCGTTTCCCGCCTCGCACTCTGAAAGAGTTTCGGCGGGCCACAGAGAGCCGTGAGCCTGGTACCTCTAGAGTTCTTTAAGATCTCTAAGTATTAAGTAGCTGTTGCACTCGGTAGTTCGGAACCCACCTTAGATTGTAGGCCCCCCTCACCCCTGAGTTAGTGGTGAGGTGTGCAAAGGAATAGAGAGGAGATTATGCGGGGACTTTCAAATCCGTAACAGGGAAAGACTTCAAACAAATATTCCATAATAAACATCCAAGATTACATAACGCATCCTTGCCTAACGCCCTGCGCAATATCTTACCAATCGCTCAGTCGTCCATTTACTCTCACACTTGCTTTGCTACCATTATATATTGCTTGTATTGCTTTCAGAAGCTACCTAGTCACTTTTTAATCTTTCAGGACCTCCCAAAGCTTAGCTCTATTTACATTTTCAAAAGCTTTTTCCAGATCAACAAATGCACAAAAACCTTTTTTTTTACTCTAAGGCTTTTTTCATGATCTGTCTCAAGCTAAATATCTGATCCGCACATGATCTCCCTAGCATAAAATCCATATTGAACTTCCCAGATCTTTTCCTCTGTTACTCCCATGACTTCATTACTTAGAATTTTGGTAAATATTTTTCCTACAGTACTTAGGAGGCTCATCACTCTATAATTATTACGGTTGCCTGGGTTACCCTTTTCCTTGTAGATTGGGACAATAATCGCCTTTCTCCAATCACTTGAAACTTCGCTATCCATAGCACAAATATTAATTAATTTACAGAGCCGCACAAACAAATATCCACCACCGAACTTAGGCTTTTCAGAAAAAATACCATTCACACCAGCAGCCTTACTATTCTTTGGTTTATTAATTACGGAAACAAAGTCGTCGATACCGATTCTGCTCCCGCCACCTACATCGGAATGATCTAACGTACCTATGTCTGTGTCATTGTTTTTATGCTCTGTGGCTTCACCTTCATACAGCTTCGTGAAAGAATCCCGCATACAGTCTTTCACTTTGTCCGAATCCCATACCATTTCACCGTCGGTATTCTTTATTCCGACTACCTCAAGACTAGTATTTCCTTTATATTCTTCTTAGCTTGTGAAAGAGAAATTTTCATATTAGCATTTGGGTCTATACTTTTTATTTTTCATCAATCAATTCCCACGAATATTGATGTTGAAAATATATATACATCTATAATAAATAATTGATGTTAAAGCGTTTCGTCCTGGTCTGATTCATTGGATTCATCAGTAAGGCAATATGGACCGAACCTGCCTTAGACGCTAAAAATTTCTTGAAATTATTCTAAAAATAAATTATTTCACAAAATATCGAATTGATATCGAATAAGTGTAAGCCATGTATGAAAATATCATATCGTACATCGTAAGAAATTCATAATATTTTCATTCATTCTTAGGATCAGAAGTTTGTGAACATTAATCTCAGAAATATGTGAAATTTTTGTTTTGTATGGAAAATGTATGAAAAAAAATCGAGGAAATCTTACGTGGGTCAATTGTGGCAACCCTGCTTATAGAACGTTGACAATGTGAGCAGATTTCCAGTGGTCGAAAGAATAATTTTGGATATCCCTATGTTACCGACCACGGCCAGAATTCCTTTTTGGAATCCTTGAAGACGCACATATATCAACAGCTCTGTCGGTAGAGTAAATATTCAACTTATGGTTTCTAATTCATGAAACCTTGAAAAGTTAAGACGCGGAAAATTCAAACAGATTATCATAGTCCAGAACAAATCTGTAATAAGATTCAAATTCATGATATATCAACAAGTCTAAGCGTGGGGTATTTAGATAGATATAGTTGAAGCGCAGGAAATCGAAGCCAGTATCCAATAATTTAGAAGTCAACCATTAACATCCAACTAAGTCGTTGAGGTAGATTTCTTAAGTACCTATCGAGGTAATATTTCTAGTGTATGGCTGCATCACAAACCGACAGTGACACTCAGTGTCGGAACTTTAGGATGGAATAGAACCTCTATCGGTCAGTAAGTAAAGCAGCTGTAATGAAGTTACATTACTGTGAATGTTAATATGATAGCATAACTAGAAAATCTTGTTCATATGATGATCAATCCAAGGGCTGTTTACTCTAAATGAGGCAGAAAAAGTTTGTAAGAGTTCGTAAGAGTTTGCCGAGTCCGATGCGAGTACTACGAGTTCTATTTGAAGACCAGCGAAATTCCGTAATCAAAACATAGAGATATTATAGATAGAGGATACAAGCCATAGGCTCTCGTGTAAGTGGAAGTGTCCGCAGGCAAACTATAGCAAAAATTATTGGGTCTAGGCTATCTCTGTCTATAGCGCATATGTTAGGGAGAGACAACAGTAACCCACAGCTCTCTCTGTCTCTTTTTGTACCTTCCTTCTATCTCTTTTTTCTCCGATGCCGCGTTGTGTGCTGGCTTGCCTCCTCTATCTATAATATCTCTATGAATCGAACTCGCAGAACTCGACCAAAGTCGGCCGAACTCACGCGTGCTCTGGCGCACTCTGAAGACCCACTCAAATGGAGTACAAAAAGTACTGGAGAGTTCATCCGAGTTCTAGAGCAAATATGAGTGAATAGTCCCTCACGAATAATTATATTGGAATAAAAATATGTAAAGGCGATAATTCTCGCACATTTGTCTCTATATGATACACAGAAGAGGATTTTTCATGCACATGTTGAAAAACCTTAATTCTTGTATTCAATACTTACATGTTAAATACCCATTTTCATTGTGTAGTATCTTCATTACGTCCTCATTGATATACTTTGTTTCATCACTATTCTGCATAGCTTTGATACCATCTTTGAACATGGAAAACAGAAGGCTTAACGGAATCATTATTTCTAGCATTGTTAATGTTTGCAGCCAATTCAGTGCTTGTTCTTGGATAATAGCGCTTGTGTTAGTAAATCTTTTTGCCACGAAACTATAAATTCTTGTTGTGTCGAATCCAAGAGGACTCATGTCTGGATCTAACATTTTGCTGGAAAATGATAATTAACTGGTAGAAACGAAGTATATATTAATAGAAAAATTGAGAGACAATGTATCGCATTGCAAGGGCAGTGACACCACAAATCATGCCATATCATACCTTCTATTCAAGATTTTTCAGAATATGGCTGGTCATAGTTACAAATAAATAATATTATTTATTTGGTACTATTGAGTCGTTTGCAATCTGATAACCTTACTTGAGTTTGCTTCAGTATTCATTGATATATAAGAAAAAGATTCATTTATCATAGAGAATGTGGAAAAAGATTTGGATCTTAAATTGAAACTCATGTTCTCAAGATTACCCTTATGTGGAATGAATTCTTATGCAATGAAGATGAATAATGAATGATCAAAGAAGCAATATTTTCATGCTTTCAAACGCAGTGTTCTCTTGATCTGTTTAGTTAATCGTAGTAGCTCTAATATTCAATTTGTTTTCATCATATTGTTTTGATGAAGATAGAATAAAACGTTCATCAAATATAGGAAAAGTAAAAATATCCCTTCCCTCTTCCTCACCTACTCTGTTGCTCTTTCATTTATTCTTCCTTTCTACGGATTCGGGGGCCTACGTTCATTCAACTGTCAACTCAACTTTATATTTCTCCAAACTATATAATTAAAACTTGACAATAACCCTTACATGATAATTGTTTTGTCATTTGATACCATACAATACTAAATGCATCCAGTTTCATATTTTACTTCACTTCAAACGTAACTTATGTCCTTTGATTTCACAACCAATTCTCGGATATATCTTGTCTATTGCTCTTTGTTTTTCCTCAGTTATTCCTATATCTCAACCCATCCCACTCCCTGATGGCCAGTTTCTTTCAGAATATCTCTCATGCAATGATTAACACTTCTGCTTTTTCTTCTCCTTCAGTACATACTCCTATCGCATAACTCCGAAACTCCGCTTTATTACCACACACTCTACACAATTTTTTCTGTTCTTTCATCTAGTTGTAATGGGTCCGAATAAGAGTACAATTTAATTACAGAATGTAAATTCGCCGTGACGAATTGAGGTGCTTTATTTTCTGTATAAAGAGATATGATTAACATACGTTGAGTAAAAAAACGGAACTAGAATGCAGTGCTTATGCACTGCCTCCCGCAAGCCTCATTAACCTGAGTGGTGGAGGGGGTACATTCTTTTGTTGCAGCCTCTGTTACACCCCCGGATTCAGACTGTTTTTGGTCCTCTAAAAATTGTATTCTCTTCTTATCCTTATAGGCCTGGTTTCTACTGCAAAGTTCGGTTCATTAGCTTCTGTTAAAAAATTTACATAGTTAGTTTCAATTACAGAATTGGCACTATTAGTTTCCATTGCGAAATTTGCGTTATCGATGCCTTGTTGCAACATGGGTATAGCAGTTTGGGTGTGCACGTGCTGCATAGTGGCTCTATTGCCAAAACTACAATTATTATAACAATTCCCGAAACATAGTTTCAATACGCCGATAGTTCCGTGTATACATTTTATTTTATTTAAGACATATGATACGAGGGTCATTGATCCGTAACCTATATACTGTAGCGTAGTAATAGCTTTTGCGGTCCAAGTTTTAATTCTTTGGCGCTTTTGTATGTCATTCAGGAGGCTATTGCTTACATCGAGACTAATTCTTGCACTTCGTAATTGATTTATGCCGAAAAGACTGGGGAGTTTAACCAGTTTTTTGTTCGAAAGGTGAATTTCTTTATCACTAAAATCATTAGCGTAGTTTATTTTGATGTCATAACTTCTGGTAATATTTTTGCTCGAACTCAGAGGTAGTTCTATATCATCTGTCATAAGTTTACATTTATCTCCTGTTATCAAGAATGTTCTTATTAGTTTTCTATTAAATATATCATCTTCGCAAATAAAGTCGATGGAGGTTTTCGCTACTAGTATTATAATATAACCGTTGCTTGTCCTTATAAAACTTTCTCTACTGAGCACAAAAGGTGAGGGACACAATGTTTCTGCATATTTTTAATTAGGTCAGAATCGCAGTTGTCTATAGCGTAAAGTGAGAAGTCAGGTTGCTGTCTTCTACAAATTCTATATTCGTCCAACCATTTACATTTGTCTAATTCGTCTTTGTCAATTGGTAAAAAACTACCTTGGATAACCAATAAGACCTCATGTTCAGGAATAATTCTTACATATCGAGCGTCTAACTTTTCAGGGATGGGAATTATTCTAACGATTTTCATTTCCTCTTTGTTTAAAACCTGGAGTTATTGTTCGTCACTTCTTTTATTTCATTTAAAAATTCACTTTCGCGGGCTAAATTTTGAACTGTTTTTTATATTCCTGAGAAGAATAATCAAGTAATAGTTTGATAATATCGGGTTGATTCTTAATAGTTTGGGCCATAATTTTGTTATCGTCAAAAACTTGGTCAAATTGTTTATTTATCAACTGCAGGTCACTCTCGTCTAGGGTTCCAAATAGTGTTTTAGCCTATTGAAGCAAACAGATAGGCCGAGCCTACTTCTTCTTTGTAAATGTTGCCTTCCAATTCTTTTATGTTGACTCGGGTGCTCAGCGCTCCAACTACCGTTGCAGAAAGTAGAATTAAGGTGCTTATCCTAGAAATAAGGCATTAACTGATTAGCGTGGATACGGCTTCTTTTGCCATTTAGAAGTATCACCTAGTTGTTATAATCTAACATATTCTGTGATGACGACTGGGCCTACCCAACTAGGAGAGAGTTTGTTTTGTTTTTGATGATTTATTAGTCTGACAAGATCTCCGAGTCCTTATATATTTTTCATAACGCCTCTATTGAAAACTCGATTTTCAGTGCTCGTAGAGCGTGTTGAAACGCAAAGCTCCA
>WSXT02044274.1:9179-44955 GCA_011762715.2 Neuroterus valhalla | reverse complement strand
CCGTCAAGCATTTCAATTGTTATTAACAATTTTCTTAAACAATCACAAAATGCAAATTTTCCACTGCGGAAAAATTTCATCGTATTTTTCGGTCAATTCGAAGCAAAAACGATCCTTACAAATTTTTTGAAAAACGCGTATTTTTCGAGTCACAAATCATTTCAAACTCAAAAAATCATCAGTTTTGAAATTTTTAAATGATTTTTAACTCAAAAAATACGCGTTTTGGGAAAAAATTTGTACTGATCAATTGTTTTTAAAATTGACTGAAGAATACGATGAAATTTTTTTCGCAGTGAAAAATTTGCATTTTGTGATTGTTTAAGAAAATTGTTAATAACAAATGAAATGCCCGACGGATTTTCAGGAAATAATTTCATCGTATTCTCTAGTCAATTCTAAGAAAAAATGATCCCCACAAATTGATCTTTTACAATTTATCTCATACAATTAATGTTTCACGAAATTCGTGTCTTACCTCAACACAAAGATTATTAAACAATAAATAATTTTCAACAATTTACATCAAACAATCAGTATTTTTCCGCAGCCACGTCTAGTACAGAATTGATCGGAGAACATTTTAAAAAAAGTTTCATCCAATTTCATTCATAAATACGCTGTCTATCGAATTTTGTCCACCTTCGTAACACTGTGGGGCGTCGAAAGTTACCTAGGATTCGGCTACGTAGTTCATGGACGACCCCTAACCACCTCTCACGCATGTATGAAAATGTAATTTTTCAACCAATTACGTGAGTGTTTACTAAAGGGTGTGGTCTTATTGCAAATACTTTTTTTTCCACCTGAAAGTTGAACTTTTTAAAAGAATAGTTAGTTGGATAACAGAAAATCGAATCTCGAAACCCAAAAGTCGATTACAAAACAAATGGGAGATATTCAAACTGAAATGATTCATCTTGAACTAAAAAAAAAAATTATTGTAGCATATTGGTTCAATTCCAAACCACTTTATTTATTGTCGAACCGTTAGAGATAAATCTGAATGAGACATTTAAAGGCTGATATTTCCAACCATATTTTAATTTGAAATACAAAAAGAAACGAATAAATCAACCATAAAATTGCGGCTTTTCAACGAACAGGGGAAATTATCCATGAGATAGTGCTCATTTAATTTGAAGGATGAAATCTCGAAAATGCATAAATTTTCGAAAACTGAGTTCCGACATTTTGTTTTTGGAAATTTCGACTTAGGGTTCGTTATCAGCGACCCCGAATATCCTCTTGTACTAATTTTGAGAGAATGAACAAATTAATTCAGCCTCGTCCTTCATATTGGATCCACCATTCCGTTTTTGAAATTTTAGACACCAAATTCGTAATCAGCGACGCCAAAAACCTCCGAGTAAGAAAATTTTGCCCATCTAATGAACATTTTCTACTTTTGGCCAGCTTTTTCCGATTTCTGGACCACTGTGCGTTGGTGCAGGAATAAGAACCGAGATTCTCGAATTTTTGTCCAAAATCCTTTTTTTTTTGACATATTCAGGGCCTATAGTGTTATCTTAAAAAATACAAGTACGTCTAAATTCAGTGAGATTCACAAAAATTAGATCCTTCATCACTCCTGAAGAAAGGGACAATATAACGGTTTTTTTTACTTTGTAACTCTAAACCACATGTCCAATCTCAATTAGATCAAATTTCCTCCCATTATCTAACAGGAAAAATAAGGTTTCCGTCGGATCAAGAAACCTGGAAAACAACAACTTACTGCTACTCATCGTTTTTTTATCAGAACATCGTATTCTCATCATTACATCGTGTTTACCTCATAAGACTTACTGCTTTTTGTACCTTACCTCATCAAATTATTTGTTTTTAATGGAGATAATCAAGTGCTTGATGCAACTTTTAAGACAGATCAACAACTGCAAAGAACTATGGGCAACACCTGCTTTACTATATGTGACAAATTTAACAGAGAAAAGCGATGGAAAATATCAGTGCACGATATGGAGCATAAGAAGTACTTTAAAGTGTTGTAAATGGAACAATATTCAGAAAGCCGGTTAGAAATGACAATTATAGTATTGTGGCACTACATTTCCTGACCAGAATGTAGCAGAGCACATTGAAGGTGTAATAGAATGGTTATTAATTGATCTAAAAAATCAGTAGTGACAAGGTTGTTACAACCAATGCCGGGAAGGAGAAGATTCATATATTTCCACTCATGTTGGTTCAAACCTAAAGAATTTTCAAGAACAGGAGAAATCAGTAGATGACGAATAGAAATAAGGAATATTATAATATTGAATAACAGATTATGGGTTATTATCTGTATTTTGCATACTCTCATTCCTAACTGATCCTCGAAACTAAGTAATTCAACGTTCTCGAATTATAGCAAAGAGAATGAGCACTGGATTCGAAACCTCCAGATAAAGCACACTACCCCTTTTCAAAATATTCCAACGCCAATTGAATAAAATTAGAGGCAAAAGCAACGTTTATCTCTTTATGTTTTAATGGGCGGTTTTTTTTTTATTTCTAAGTGAACACTGCTTATTGTTGGTTTAATGGATCATTGACGAAATTCATACAATATTCAATTAAATCAAATTATGAGAATTCTCTCTCGGTAGGAGATCGTCTGCAACCGAATTTCCGTAAGAGGCGCTCGCATATTCCTCAACATTCAGTCAGGAGAGTGGGAAACTGCAGAAAACCAAAAAACTCAGGTGTAGTTGGTTCACTTTAGACGAGTTTGGATGCATACATGCAAAATAATGGACTTAACACATCCATCCCCGGCATGGAACCATCCACTTGAATGTTGCTGAACCCAGTGAAATTACAATTATAATTGTCTATGTTTCCAAGGTCGATTATTCACGAATTCTACCCTAACAGGTGGTTTGTTAGCAGCTTTTCGTTGTTCGTTAATGATCTTTATATACTCGTCATATGGACTAGTGATTGCAACCTTGTGGCCAATAGAATTGAAGTGATATATGTATGACAATCGTTTCCTCTCATCATTAACAACTCCATCCTTTTAGTCGTCGGAACCGTTTGGTTTTCATCCATCCTGATACCAAGTACCTCACCAGTAGAAGAACGTCGAAAGAGTTCCAGTTTTGTAAATCCGTCCTCTGCTTTTATCACTACCCATTTGGGCTGTTCTGATGATGCACGCGATGTTGATGGTACATATGCTGATGTACAATCTACGTAAAATAAAAATTTGGATCAATGCTACTTTTAGAGGATATCTCCTTCATTCTAATGCACACAGATAAGAAAACCCATGAAGTTACGAAACAAAAATGATGATCCATAATTAACCCAGTCGTTGGCAGCTGTGCTTCGAAAATATACTCCCTCCAGTAACTTATTACTCTTATCTCCCTTATGCGCGAAAAAAGTAACTATCGCACCCTGAGTTTTAGTTCGTAATGATGGAGTTTTTTTACATTCTCATCAGAGACGGTGTTAGATTTGTGTTAAATTCTGTGAGCACGATAACTTACGAAGAAACAAATATATTTTATTGGACTTTGGTACACTCTTTAAGTGTTATAAACTGAAGATCAAGTTCGTTAGCCAGCTAATTTGCATGGAAACTCAAAAACTTGGAGCATTTTGAACATTTTTGAGACTATTGATTTCAAGACTCAAAAATTTCACGTACGGTTTTCTGTAGTAAGTAATAAGTGGTACAATTTATCCTTATAATTTTTTTGAATGAAAACCAAAATGTCAGAGTTATGTCCCTTTCGAGAATAAAAAATATAAACAAAAATAAGGGTTTTTAGCCAAACAACGCAAGAAATGAAAAAAAAATTGGAAAACAGAAATGTTTATTTTACGAAACCCTGAAAAATGATCTTCACAACTTTTTGAATTTCTTTAAAAATCGGATATTTCAAATTTTGGTCGCACAAAAAATAATGCAGAATAGAAAATCTTGTATTCTGGTAAAATTATGCAAGGTTCAGAGAAATATGTATGAGTAAAAAATGTGCACAAAAAAAAAGATCTACAAATTGTAGTTTCTATTTCAATAAGGAAGAAAAATCTGCCCGCCGCGCGGTGCACATTCTCATCGCACGCTCGACGCGCGGCTCACAAGTTTGAGAGCGACTAAGGCTCGGTGATAAACTCAACTCGCGCTACGCGCTCGGTCTTTGTACTACCCTACATTTGTATATAGAGCTTTTATACTCAGAGAAAAATGTCGACTATTCCAATTTTATGATTGTGAATTCTCTTTTGTTGAAGTTTCTCCGGATTTAACGAATACATTCTCAACGCGTGTCTTGAGCTACGCACTCGATCAAAGTTTGCCTAAGTGGTAGAGAAGTTTTGTCGCCTAATTTTCTTCACATGCTGAGTAGTTTTTCTAGAAATTGAATTTTTGATTTCTAATTTTATTTTCTACGATTGAAAAAAAAACTTCGCGTCCAATGTGAAAAATTATTACAAATCTACAGATATTTTTCGGGTGGATAACTTTTATTTATCAATCTTCTGTGTTAGCCTTAGTCATTTTTCCAAAATATTTATTCTTTCATTTTAGTAGTTATTTTTCCTGATTGAAATGAATCCGTTTTATGGTTTTTCATAAATGAAGCAGAAACTACTTTTCCTATTAAAAAGTTGATTTTTCCAAATTTGTAAATTTTTTTTTGGTGCACAAATTCAATTCATTAATAATTTCCTGTACCTTGCAAAGTTTGCCCAAAAAATATAATATATTATCGAATTTTGAAAACGCCACAAGTCTGACAATTTTCTTTTTATCAAAAAAAATCATGCGAATAAATTGTTTTGCTTTTCACCTACTACAAGAAGCCATACTTACAATTTTTAACTCTTAGAAAAAAAGTCGGAAAAAATTTTTTAAATGTTCCCACTCTTTGATTTTTTAT
This sequence comes from Neuroterus valhalla, assembly GCA_011762715.2. Classification (NCBI taxonomy): domain Eukaryota; kingdom Metazoa; phylum Arthropoda; class Insecta; order Hymenoptera; family Cynipidae; genus Neuroterus; species Neuroterus valhalla. The sequence goes on along the minus strand of WSXT02044274.1, from coordinate 40,054 downwards.
CCGAAATAGCTGGTTGATGAACTCGACTTGTCATTTCGGTCCCTCAAAACTTGCTTTATTTGACTAAAAATTCTCTTTTCCATTGATACTTTTGAATTTTCAAAACGCCACAACTGCGACAATTTTGTTTTTATCGGAAAAAATGATTAGAATAAACTGCTTCACTTTTCACGCGCTACAAGATATTGTATTTACAATTTTAGAGTCTTGGAAAAAAAGTGCGAAAAAATTTTCAAAATGCTCTTTTATTTTTGATCCAGAATAGCTGTTTAACGAACTCGACTTGTATTTTTGGTCTCTCAACATGGGTGCCAAAGCACGATCGAATATGATCATTCTTTCATGAGTTATCGAGTCCAAAGGTTATTTTTAATTTTTGTTTGTGCGATCGAAATGGGAATTTTCGGTTTTTTGAAAAAATTCAAAAAGTTGTATTCACAATCTTGTAGGGCTTCCAAAAAGAAACATTTTTTCTTCCTGACTTTCTTTTCAATCTTGCGTTATTTGGCTAAAAATTATCATTTCATTTTATATTTTTGAATTTTGGAAATACCATAATTCTGAAAATTTTGTTATTATCGGAAAAAATTAGAGGGATAAGTTGTTTCACTTTCTACGGGCTACAAGGAATTGTTCTTACAATTTCGGAACCCTAAAAAAAAAGTCCAAAAAAATGTTCCAAAAGCTTCCCCTCTTTTATTTTTCATCCAAAGTAGCTGGCTAACGAACAGACAGAGAGACACCAAAGTAAGAACTTTTTTTTTGGAACAGGAGGCCTCGAAACGTGGATATTTCGTAAATTCCGTAAAAGTCAATTTTCACATAAAATCAATACCTTTCCATTATGAAGAGAATGTAACAAGGTATCGGGATTTTATAACGTCTATGCAAACGGCAGCGATGGTTGTTATAATATGGTATACAACAATTTATCAAATTCACTGTGGAACCATTTTGAACAAAATAGATCAATTGTCAACAAACAGTTGAATTTTCCACCAAATTAGTAAATGTTTAACCGAAATAAGAATTTACGTCCAAAAAGTTGCATTTTTAATAATTGAAGATGAAGTTTCAAATCAAAGGGAAGATTTGAATTGTCAACCGCTAAAAATGAATTTGGGAAAATTTGTTGAATTTTCAACAAAATTGGTTAATTTTCAACCCAGGAGAATAATTTCTAAGAAAATTTTGAATTTAGACCGGAAAGATTTTGCAGTCATCGAAATAGCTTTCTGAAAAATTCAAAATGTACAACTCCACCTAAATTATGGAAGGTAAAAGAAGATGTTATGGACCAAAATTATTCGTTTTAAATGGATCTGAAAATTTTTAAGAGATCTTTTTTCTCATGAGATGCATCGTTTTTGCCTAAATCGTGAAAAGTATTACCAAAAATGAAAAAGTCTATTTTTTGGTAAAACCATGCAAAATAAAAGAAACAAAATCTGCAAAAATTGTTCACTTTGGGAAATCTACAAATTAAGTTGACCATTATCCAATAAGAAAAATAGTATTCGTTTTATTTACGAAAACGCACTTACAGAAAAAGGAAAAATATCACTTCATAGTCGAACAATGAGAAATAAGAAGAAAAAACAAATAGAAAAAATATTCATTTTAAAAAGGTGTTAATGTTTTATGTGAGTTATTTTTCAATAAGACGTCTATCTTTCCTTTTATCACGACAATGCTTTTCAAAGAATGGAAAATTCATTTTGCTAACCAAACTATGCGAGATGTCAATATCAGTATCGAGTTTTGCAATGAGAATGTGTCCCGAAGCCACTAGATCCTTAAGTAAATTTAGGTTTCATAAAAATTTCATGAAGAAAGAAATTCAATAATCGTCATAGAAGCAGACCAAAGTGTTCGAGTGGACCACTGTTTGGGTGGACAAAACATCTGGTTATACTGATTACACTGGTTGATATCCAAGATTTGACAAAGTATAAAAAATTGATTAGTAATCATTCATTTATAATCATTTAAGCAGGAATCTTTAAAATTCTGCAAAGACTTATATCTCTTTTTTCTTCTTAGAAAAACAGAAAAGATTATTCTTTCAAACCCATGCAAGACCCTTAACAATATAAAAAACCCTTCAGGATAAAATAGGATACCTGCTTCAGAAGCAGGATTTATCCAGTGGAACATAGCATATGGTTGCATATTCTTGCCTTGTTGGCAGGAATCTATTGAATTCTGCTAAGCCTTAATTCAATTTTTTAAATCTATAAAATGAAGTAATTTATCTCTTAAACCATTAGAAGACCCTTAATAAAGTTAAAACCCTAAGGTGTAAAATTTACTCGCTTTGGAAGAAGTGTTTGTCCGGTGGACCTAAACATATTGTAACCACAATCACTCTTACCAGCAGAATCGAGATAAACTGCCAACGTCAGCGTTATAATGTATGTAGCAATCTTCATTTTTCTGGAATAGATTTCGAGGACACAGACTAAGAAGGTCGGAATAGATTCGTCATTATATATACTGACTTCTATCAGATACCTCGAGATAATGAAGTGTTTGACGCAATTTTCGAGGAAAATATCTTGAAAATAACCTTCTTAAACACATTCTGAGGTTCAACCGAAGATTTTGAGAATATGGAGTGGGATGTTTTCAACGAAAGGAGATGAATTTTTCATACTAGTAGGGACAAATTTTCGAGACAGGTAAAATCTCGGCCAAAAAAGATGACCTGAACGAAACTGTTGACTTTTCCGAATCAGAAGAACAAATTTCCAAAAAAGCATTTTGACCAAGAAAATTATTCTCACGAAATAGTGGAATCTTGAACCGAAAAATGTAACTTTCAATTAAATATATGGATTGAAAATAAATAATTCGTTAAATTCCCTAACTCCTAGGTCCCGAACAGAAAAATGTAGCTCAAAGGAACAAGTGAACTTTATAACCCCCTAGTTGAATTCAAAATATGCAGAAGACTCTTCCTCAAGTGAGTAGAAAAACTTTGGAAAGAATAGATCATTTCATTCATCAAAAATACTTGCATGTCCAAAGAAAAAGTTCTTTCTAACCAGAAAAGATGCATGATCTAAACAGAAGAAGGAATTTTCAACGAAACAGTTGAATTTTGGTCACGCAAGATGACTCCTAGAAATTGTCGGTAATTTATGTGGATCAATTTTCAACCGAATTATTGAACTTTGCAGCAAAATAGATATATTTGCAACTCTATAGGGTAAATGTACCAGTAGTCAGACAAATAGTATTATTTTCATATTTGAATTATGTTAGGCATTCATTTGTTCATTTTTTCTAGCAAAGTTTCGCATTTTTGGACTTTATTTGTATTGTTAAATTCATTTATGCCCTTTTTTTGAAGATAACGTGGTTTTAATCAGAAATAAATGGTTTTTCGGAAAAACATGAGAAAACACTAGTGGTTGGACAAGATTTTCAGTAGTCGGACAGCATGTATCTAATTGTCGGACGGAATTTCCAAGATGCGAAATGTTTTATTTAAAAAGGATTTTGCTGTTTACACCAAATTTCGAAATACCTTAGGCAATAATATTTATTCCAAAATGCTTCTTACATCAAATCGAATCATTTTTACTGATTATTTTCCAATCCCTTATTCTCTATTAAAAACTCCATTTTTGGGTTGGTTCAATTTCACGCGAATGTTTGGATTGCAATGAAATGTTTTGACTGCAAAATTAGTTTCTCGGAAGTTCGATGTGTTCACGGATAAGAAATTGAATATAAAAAAGTAAAAAGGATAAATGAGGTATCCGGTCTGGGGGAAATTAGACATGGATTGATCAATAAAGTGTGTGTGTATATGTTTGTGTATATATGTCTGTGTTTAATACACACACGCGGCGCGTCGAGTGTGCGCCGTGTACCTAGCAAGATTTAGGACGGCAAAAGGAGGAGAAATGTGAGAACATATACTACACCGGCCTTCAGAACGGGAGGAAGGAAGAAAAAGAGAGAGAGGGGAGGGATAGCTGCGATGTTGCCACGCTATAGACATTTTCTGTCGAATCTTTCATGAGGCGGACGGGGTCGGCGTTCCCGTTTTTCGCAGTTAGGTCGCCTCGCTTAGGGTATATGTATACCCTCCCAAAAGAAGCAAAGCTTCAATAAAGGAAACGTTACTGAGGAAAAGATAGATGTTCCAAGAAAATACAAATGTGATACAAAATTGTTGAATTTTGAATCTGAATACAAGATTTATCAGCAAAGCTCTCGAATTTCGGATTCAAAATATGATTCTCGACAAGAAATGTAAGTGTAAAGCGAAAAGTTTGATTTCCAAATAAGTTGCTCAATTTCTCATCTGAAAAACGTAATTAATAACAAAAAAAAAAGATTTTTCTTTGAGTAGTAAACACTGACCTCTGTTATTCTTTCCAATATAAAAAACGAATTCTAATGAAAAATTGTAGAAGTTGATACATCCAACAATCGAAATTCCAATTGCAAATGAAGAAGTATTGTCGCATTCGTCAGTTGGCCCAGGTAATTCATCTGCAATGGGTCCTGATAGCGAAGATGTCAGAGTGCTTAATAGAGGATTAGTTATCGAAATCGCAAGAAACCGCTTTGATTCTTACTGTGTTGTACGCGGGAAGGTGTCTTCCATAAATCGGCGTTGAAATTTCCTGCCCGAACCTGCCCATTTTCTTTTGGGAATGTTGTCTTTGAGGCGTGCGGCACGCCATTTTACAAGCCCGGCGCAGCGTATAGCAAGGAGCTCGGGACAAGGGGGATACAGGGAATCGGGAGGGATCTTTCAAGCCTTTTTTTCACGAAGAATGTTTTTAACAAATCGTTTCTTATCTCAACATGGTGATTACTTCGACTTTCTTTGAATTTATACAGGCAAAAAAAATTCTTCTTCTAAAAATACTTTAATCAATATAATAATGTGAGTGTTGATCAACTCATAATTATTAACGCCACTGATTATAAAAATTATTTATTTACTTGTAATTGACATAAAGATTAATGCTTTAGATGTAACGAACTTCTTCCAAAATGGAAAATCGGATGGGCAGTTATCCGGTTGAAAGAAAAATGGAAACATGCTAATCGTAGCATAAATAACTTCGAAAGATAATAACAAGTCATGTGACATTGTGTTACTTTTGCTGTATTGATTAATTACGACCAACGTAATCGATCAAAGTCTTCTGAAACTACTATCCTTGCTTCTCATTCAAATCAGAGGAATCACTTACCAAATGAGGGCGATATGTTTAGAAGAATTCAGGTTGCTCGGAAAAATTTTTTATCTCTGGTTTGATTGTCAAGACTCCTTATTGAGGAAAGTTATTCACAACTCTCAATAGTTCAAAATCTTTTGATCGTAGAACATTTTGCAACTGTATTTTTTTGTTCAATTTTGCAAAAGGAAGTCGCACATACAAGGAATATGACGAGTTCAGGATCACCCTGTATAGTGGACGAACAGGAACTGTTAATATGAAAAAAAAGTACAACGAATTACAAATGAGAATCTTCATCTTACAAGACTCTTCTTCCTAAGGTACCTAAAAGACTGATGCACCTACCGTTTCTCAATTATTGTGAGCAGTAAGATAACGGAATTGGAAACTTTCGATAACTGCTCATGATCAGTTTTGAACCGACTAAAAAAGGATTTCTAGGATCATAAGTAGGGAAAATGTTCAGGTATTAGTTTACTCATTGACGAATACAACAAGGTTTATGTACAAACATTCTGTGTTTTGTATTACACTCTAATCCATTCATGAACTCCGTAAAATGTTTGACTGGATCGAATTAAAAAAACGCTTATTCCGGTAGAAAATCGTGAGAAACCGAATATTTATTAGAAGCACTTGCATTTTCCTAAACGTTTGGATGGTAGAGTGGGAAATTGCAGAGTGCCAAAACTCACAAGCGCTGTTGGTGACGACGGCAGATCTTGGATATGTACGTTCGAAAGAATCCAGTGGCTTTATTTATTTTTTTATTTATTCTTAGCTTTGAATCTTCCGATCGAACAAAGCTAAACTCAATGAGAATTTAATTAATAATCCAATCCAAACAATCATTGTTCATGACCACCTTTAGCAGAAAATTCATGTCAAGCTTTCACACATTAGTATGGCAAGGGCTTGTAGGAAAATTGAGCTTCCACAGGTGGTTTTCCTTCAGCAGCTCGTTGCTCGTTTATAACATCTATGTATTCTTTTATCGCCGGGGTGATTGCAATCACTTTCTTTTTATCATCATAGTGATATACATATGAATGGTTGGACGTATCATCATTGACCAACTCAATTTTCATTTTTTTATGAGTCTTGGGAACTTCCTGGTTTTCGCGAAGCCTGTAATCCGTGGTTTCTTTAGTATAAGGATTCACCTGCCTCTCATATTGATAAATACCGTCTAGTGTATCCATGGGCCACCATTCGAGAGGCATTGGTTTTAAAACCCGTTTATCTTCATCTGGTTGTCTTGATGGAGAACAATCTATAGAAAATAAAAATATAAATCTATACTACTCTTGCAAGAAAAATGTTAAAAATATGTTCCTTTGTTCGGATACAATCCAAAAGAGGAATCACATTGATGAAGAGCATAGACTTTAATCCATAAAGATCATGATTATTAGCAGCTGAGCCTAATAAGAATATACTAAAAAGGCGTTGGACAGTTTCAGCTTCGAACTTTTTTATAGGTACGGCACTGACTTCCATATTTATGTGCTTTTGTGTCTGTATTATTGCACTAGGAATAATTTAATAAACATCTGGAGTCTTGCGGAATCATCAGATCGGAAAATTTTTCAATGACTTGCGCTTGGGCCGAGGAAATAAATATTTTTATTGTGAACATGAACATTCCAGAATGCAAAAAAGATCCAGTAGCAGATGATGTTGGCGAGACTTAATTAGCAACAGCGAGACAGGTCGTTATTTTATTTTTTCTCGCACAACACCAACATCTTAGATATATCCCCGGAAGTCTGCTTTCATACTTAGATTCCTAACAAGATGGCGGTTAACAGAAAATTCGCGGCGGGAAAGCACAGTCCACTAAGAGAAACCGACAGTTCCTATGTGTGAGGTCTGTGAGAATGTAGTTATACGCCAAGGCGATACTTATCGGAGCTCTGAGTTATCAATGTACCCAGACCTAGCCAAAGCTTGAAATAAAAACGTGAATTTTAATTGCCTGGGAAGATATTTTAATAGTTCCGTCAGATACAATCTTCAAACGCACCAATTATATAGACAAACGAATTTGAAATTTCTTATAAATATGAAAATCTAGACAATATTTATAAACCTACCAATTTTGAAATAATCAGAAATCCTCAGGTTGCGGATCGAGGGTCCCTGTGCCAAAGGTTTCTGCTGAATACGGTTATGCAAACTAATTAGCAGTCGCAGACAATCGTCTAGGGATGGTTTGGAAGTAAAAACTACCAAGCTAGGGCGTAAACAACAGTCCTGAAAGCTGAATGGCACCTGGGTATGGTGTCCTTCACGGTGTATCCAGAACAACGGGCGACTTTCTGGAGTACACAACCTTGCTCTCGCATGAAGGGCTCTGCCAGGATGGATAATCCCTTCCCTAGCTCTTCGTGTGAATAAATATGGAGATACAAAATCCTTATGCAGTTATGAATGCGGTTCAAAATGATCGAACGCACAGAGCACCCGACAATGGTTCGGCCAGTATTGGTGATCGTTTCAGACTTCGGGGTGCTGAATTGGGTGGGGAAACGATGATGAACCGGCGGGACAATCGACGTTCTTTGGGGACGGATCAACTTGATGATGACCAGCTTAGTTGCTATGATACCAGTACCGTCACTAACCGCAGAGGTAACATGGAGCGCCTGCACATTCTGTGGTGCTAGAAAGACCCAGTGTTTACGCACCTATCACAACGAGTGTTAAGAAACCTTGCCGCGAACCCTTTGCGAACAATAGATGTACGCAAAACGCTTCCTCAACAGATGCAAGAACAAGCCGCAGACGAAAATCAGGGAGCGGCATTGAGAACAACTGATGAAACAATGCTTCCCTTGAGAGACAATGGCGATTTTAGGACAAGGAGGAACATTAACATTCAGGTTCCTCCAAAGCTCTATGATCTGGCTGGAATGGATGCTACCCTTTGTGAAGATCTCCAAGAGGATTCCGACTTCTGAATCATCACTTGCTCAGTTAATGATGCGGCGAAAGCTTTGGCTGATTCAAATCGAGGGTCCAAACCGCGTTCCGTATGCAGCGTGTGATAATCTACGTAAAATCTGGTAAGTCTTATAAGGCAGGAGTCCAAAAATTTGCTCAAGAAATGAGGATCCATCATCACACATTGAAAATGTCAAAGCTCATTACCATCAAACTGCACATTGTTGAAAAGATACGAGTACAATCTGACTCAAGGAGGAGAATTAAGAAGAGGGAGGGACGGGCCAGGGAGAATCAAAAGTTTTTCGCTGACCCATCGCGCCTCTTTAGTGATCCTCCTGTTTTTGTTGAAAAGCAACTGGAGACCGAAGAAGTCGATACATTTTGGAGGGAGATTTACAAAGTAGAACATTCATTAAATGAAGGCACTGGCAACATCATACGTTTGGAGGAGTTGTGCAATAACGTCATAATCTCCGAGAGGCAATGCACACCGATCACTGCTGATCAGGTAAAGAAAGTATTAAGGGGCACGAAGAACTTCTTCGCTGCTGGTCCAGATTGTATAAAGAAATTTTGGAGGAATAAGGTCACTTCTAAAGACCAACGTTTGGCCCGAATTTTCACTTAATATTTGAAGTCGGATATCCCTATTCCGCAGTGGCTGGTATTAAGACAAACTGTACTCCTACCGCAGAAAGGGGTGGAGACCTGTATGGAGTGAGATTGATAAAGAACGAGGATCGATAAGAGGCAAAGCAGGCTATCAGAAAAACCTGCTGATCGACAGGAGTGTCGTTAAAGACGCTGCAAATCACAAGCGCAATTTGTCAATGGCCTGGATTGATTACCAGAAAGCTTTTGATTCAACTTCCCATACACTAATCATCTTCTATTGAAAAGCTCGAAGGTTCATTCAAATAAAGTAGCATGCATTGACTGAATTATTCCTCTTTGGAAGACCAGATTTACTATGACTTCTGGAAAACATCGTGTAACTACCAACAGTGTCACTTTTAAGAGAGGTGTCTTTCAGAGTGACGCAATGAGGCCTCTTCTCTTCTGCATCACACAATTGTCACTATCCTACGGACTCCTCGATTCTCATGGATACCTCTGTGGCGGAACTAATGTTCGTGAGCTTCTGGAAAAGAACATCTTGAAGATTTTCTTAATACTGGCGGTCTTTTCAATCTTGAATGTAAAAGATCAATCCTTTTCACATGAGTCAACGTTTGCTTCCCTCAAATCACCTGGACTCAATGCAGGAATCGAGAGTTCTATTTTCGCGTGTCAGGATGCTGTGATTTCTACCTTAGCATACCGTAAAGGCATATTACGTCAAGAGGTTTAAAGCGATAGGTGCAGGGCATATCCTAAACTCCCTGAGCACCTATGGCATATACTATCAAATTGCCGTATTCCCGTACGAACGACGTATGGCGTTGGCCGCGACCCTGCCCCGCTGAACGCTCCAAGGGGAATGAAGTCTATTCTTGAGAGCGAAGAATCCGATTCTCCTGGAAGTATGATTCCTCAAGAATTGGCACTATCCAACACATAGGACCCAACATCGTGCTCATTGACAAACGTGACCGAACCATGTTCGTGATTGGGTTCTCGGCCCTGGCCGACATTGAAGACAAGGAAACCGAGAAAAAGGAGATGTAAAAAAATCTCAGAGAACATCTACAGTGGTATCATCAAGGATATTCGGTTAAATTAATTGTTCTTATCATAAGTGCTCTTCGAGGTGGGACAACTTCACTGTTAGTAGCCTTAAAGCCATACTTGTGTGCAAAAAATATGCCATGATACTTGTGAGATGGATGCAACGAGCAGTCTAAATTATGATTCCTGAATTCTAAATTTAAATATTCGCAATTGTGGCCTCTAAAAGAATTCATTCGCCAAGAAGCCAATTTAAAACATGCGGAATGTACCACATTTGCAATTCTGGAATTAAAAAAATGTATCTATGCTTATATGGGAATTCATCATTCATTTAGATGCCACTGGATGAATCCACCTATTGCGGAATCAACAATTTTTGCTCTTCTGGAATTGAAAAACATGAACCACTGAAGATTTGTTTATTCGAAATCATCTATTTACCGTAAAACGAATTTAGCAAATTTGTTCATAAATTTGCGAAATTATCTGATTACTGTATAATGAATTTTATAATTGACAAATTTATCAGATTGGCAAGTGTACAATTTTTCAGCGAAAGAATCATACTACTCGGAGACATGAACGGTTGGGTTCTGACAGAGTACTTGGTCATTTCGGAGTGCCAAAAACAAACGGCAATAGGGATAACTTGATTAGTTGTTGCTTAGAAAATGTTTTGTGTATAAGAAACACTCGGTTTCGGCATAAAATGATTCACGTGTTTACTTGGTGCAGAAGGGAAAGCGATAGCATGATCGACTTTGTTGTAGCAGACGAAAGACGGAAAGGGTGTAAGAGATACAAGGGCTATGAGAGGTTCTGAATGTGGATCAGGTCACTATTTAAAGTTCCAAAAATAAACCTTAGTCAAGGATGGAGATAAAAAACTATTATAGAATCGACACAGCCGCGAGTCAGAATTTAGAATGAGCAAAAACCAGAAGTGCAAATAATACATCGCAAAAATCTGGATAAATATTTAGGACATCACAAAGAAGCCTGGAAGACATAAATAGGCAAGAAAAATGTAGAAGGTACATGGGTAATACTGCGGAACGACATTTTCAAAATTTTATCGAAAGTGTGTAGTACTGCGACCGCAAGAAGAAAGTGTGTCGATGCGTGGTGGAATGACGAAATTCGCGTGTCAGTCAACGACAAAAAAGCAGCGTACTTCAGAATGTTGAATATGAATAGGGAACAAAACATTAGCATTGAGACAGTTGGAATCCAGAACGCTTATGGTATTTGTATTCTATTATATTCATTTAAAAGAAAGGTGCTCTTCTAATTAATGTGGGTAATCTGTACCAAAGGCGTGAGCCACAAATGATAAACGATCTTTGCATTTCACAAGTGTGGTGTGGTTGATTCTTCAGTTCTTCATTCCTTTCACGAAGTTTGGATTGTCTTGGATAGCCTTTATTGATAAACTAAAAGAGATTAAGAAGGTACTGCGGAGCTTCTGTGCTAAACAGGCTTAATAGCATGCTACCCATAAAAAATTGTCTTCTTTTAGCGAAATTCAGGTGTCCTGCCCCCCCCCTCTCTCTCTCACTCTATACTGAGTGATATGCTCATTTTTTGGAATGTTATAAATGAACCACATGCGAAAATGCAATGCACACTCAAGCCTCTTATTAGGCTCGTCAGTATTATCATCGTATACTAGGCAGCCATGATCAAAGATAGGAAGGATAACGCTTTGAACACCAGTCTTGACCATACGAGAGGCAGACTGGTCACCATTGATAATTTTTACTTTTTCAGAACCATTGGTAATTTTTACTTTTTCAGAACCATTGCTAAGAAACGATTCAACCACCACATCAGAAAGGTCAAGCGATTTTAGCTTGGTTAGGAGTAAATTATGGTTGAGTGTGTCAAATGATCAAGAAAAGTGAAAAAAGACAAGAATTGTCAACCACTTCATCAATTGCAAGTTTTAAGTCAGAAGTCACTATGTGAACGTCAAGGTAAAACGTTATTTGTTGGTGGACAATACGCTCAAAGGGTGTAGATAAGGCACGCAAGATAGAAATAGTTTGAAAATCTATCGGGGGCAGGGGGGGGGGGGGGTTGTTTGTCATTGGAGGGATAACGCGAAGATTCGCCTCTTCTCAGCTATCAGGGTAAACTCCTACCTGAAAAGATGCAAGGGATATAAATATATGCAAGAGGATAGGACAAATAACTAAAAAATAAAGACGAATCATCTCGATAGAAATCATAATAACCTAGAGCATTCGATTTGACCTCATTGAATTTTTTAATTTATATTTCTGGAGAGATGACAGAGAAGGAAAATTTTGTATCCTCCAATGTAGAGGGAACAGATTTCAGAGAAGATGCCGCATTGACCAAAGGCTTGGACTCAGTTATAAAGGCAGTTAGTTAATCTGCAACAGATGAATTATAATCGGAAGATTTATCTTTAGGGGCAATGAGTCCAAGAGAAGCCAGATATTCTTATTTTTATTCCTGTTCCTGATGGAATTTCAATTATATTGATTGGAACAAAGGTGAACCGTGATTGGATACTATTAGGATCATGGTTAGAAGGGATGATATTGAGTGTTGAGTGGACGAGGTGACCTTTTTCAAGTCATCAACAATCATCAGGTCAATCCACGTACTTAAGTGACTTATATTCAAATTTCCTATTAAGGATGTAGTAGGGGATAGTCATATGTAGTGGAACTAAAAAATTCGCAAAATTCGTTAGAAAATTAAATAAACTATTCCATAAAGTATAGCAATCAGTATCGGCGACATTATTTCCCTAATTGAAAATTAAAGGAAAATAATGCTGCTGATGTGGAAGGTGTTACCTCTAGAATGCCCAAAAGTGATAGAGGAAATTTGTTTGCGGGTATGTGGATTTTTATGAATATGTGTGCTGTAAACAGCGAGGCTCCGAATGATAGCAGAAAGGTGATAATTGTCCCGATTTAAAAGCGATTGGTTTGATATTAAGGGAAGGGGGGAGGAGTGTTTAGGCAAGGATTCGGTATTTTCTCTTGGATGTTTGATCTACCGTCGTAGGAACACAAGAGCTTGCAAGGGAAAATGCATGAATGTTAAAGGAGCGAAGATGTATAAAACGATAGGAATGTCTGGAGATCAATTGCAGGGCTCCACGGCGAAACCATGAAAGTCCACCGGGACAAATTTTTCAGGAGAAAGGAAAAACCTTCTCAAAAATCGAATTCTCAAAAGAAAAGAAAAATGAGAAAGTGCTTTTGAGATTCGATAGAGCTCTACAGATCTCAATGAACAGAATTTTGAAAAAAATGATACTTTTCGAGATAAACAAACTCAAAAATAGTCTGCGGTCAAAACCGTGTAAGTCCATCCAAATTTTTTTCTTTTTTCAGACTCAGGTTAACATGAAACGTATGTTGAAATTCTTGAAAACATATTCCAAGACGAATAGAAGGCTGGAAAGTGAGAAAGTAAGTTCGAAAAATCGTTTCTTCAAAAAAAAATTTCGAAAACCACGAATTTTGAAAACCCACTTCCGGTTTGAATTTTGATGTATCCTTTCACGACAATGTGCGGCAGCATTTTAAAGAATTATTAAGCCAATAAAACGTGTTTTCAAAAAAATGGCACTTACACGGTTATGCCGTGGATCCCTTCAGTTGTATATACGAAAAAGAGCGAAGCCTGGAACGAACAATTTGGATACTTATCCGCTCGTGTGAAGATATCGCTTTATGAATTATCATAATGACTCTGCAAAAACTCTTCACATGGGATGTTTTATATGCAAAAATAATGTGAACATGAACGAATTTATTTAATGGCTAAACGGCAACAGATAAAGAGAGAATATTCTTGAACAAAATTGTTCACATAAGGAAGATCCACAGATTTCCTCCTTACTTTTTCCATGGGACGCGTAGTTTCTCTCTCATTGCTGAAAGTAATATTAAAAATAAAAAATCCAGTTTTCGGTCATAGTGTAGGAGAAAGGAAAAGAATGTTTTATAATGAAATTGTTCACTTTGAAAATACATAGAAATTTGTCGAGAAACATTCTCCACAGGGTGCCTCGTTTCTGTTTTATTGGAGAAAATATGAGAACTGAAAAAGAACTTTTTTCGTCCAAACGATACGCGATGATGTTGAGGATCAAAATTGTTTCAAAGTTCGGAAGTTTGGGAAATGCAATACGCTTTTTGGAACATAAAAAAGTTCTTAGAAAAATTCAGTCAAAGAGAAAAGAATCTTGCACTCCTTTCATTCACATCTGCAACTGAATCTTCGCATGCATAAAATTAAAGGGTAGTTTTTTACCACCATCGACGTTGGCATGAATGTTTAAGATTCCTAATTGACTCAATATTCTCGCTCATATTTACTAAATAAATAAATTACCTATCAAACATATTATAACACAACCTCAAATTATAACACAGTTTATAAAAACGAGCATCTATTTCTTCATGATTACGATGTGAGGAATCTTCAGATCCCACTATTACTTAAACTCATTTCCTCCATCCCGGTTATCAAAAATTTTATCTTCGCAACCCATGCAAGACCCTACGCGATGTGGCGAATCCTTGAGATCAAATTCTCACGTCTTTAAAGTTCGAGTATGTTTGACGAATCGGAAATTTGGTTACCCTAAGCCCGCTTATTCATCATAAAACTGAACAAAGTATATAAAGGGTCGTACAGCAATTATTTATGCCTAACTACGTTCGCATAAATCCTTTGAATTTTACTAAGACTTACTCAGAGAATCAGAAACATTAAAAAGCAGTTATCTATTCCTGGCGACGTTGGCGATCATATTCTATACTCTACTAAAATTCAATTCAATTTTTTCGATTGAAAAATGAAGAAATTTATCTCTGAAACACAAAGATGACCCTGGCCAAAGTAAAAAAACCTTTAGATTAAAATTTGCTCGCTTCACAAGAAGGGTTTGCCTGATGAACCCAAACATATGGTAACCCTAATTACACTTACCCGAAAAATCGAGATAAGCTGCCAACGTCAGCGTTACAACGTAGGTGGCCAACTTCATTTGTACAAGATAGATTTCGAGGACAACGACTAAGAAATGCGGAAAAGAATCGCTGCCTCATATACTCTCCTCTATCAGGTATCTTAAGATATTTAAGTCTCTGACGCAATTTTCACGCAAGAACAGCAATTCTCATTAATTTGTTGAAACATTTGCTTTACTATGTACTTGTGCTGAATTCAGGGGAAAAAGATGTGGGATAATATTTGAAAATAATTCTTTCAGGAGGAAAAGTTCCAGCAAGCCCCACGAATATTCATGACACATACTTGCTATTTGAAAAAGCGACAAATAAATTTCAAGATTTTGCTATTGTGAGTTAGGGGCCCTGCGGGCATTTTGGAATCTTCATACCTCTCATGTAGAAATAGCGTCCAATGAATTTTAGAATTTACTCTGAGGAATAAGGTCCCTAGTGGCGTTCTCACACTCTTATAATTTTCATTTTGAAGGAAAACGTTGATTGGATTTCAGAATTATTACACTGAAATTCAGAAGTTGAGTGAGCCTTGCTTCTGCTTTTGCCGGTCAACTGTTGGCGCTGCGGGTCTACCCCCCTTGTACTTCACTCCGCTCACCCTAGAAATGCGCAGAACGTCGTTTCCGTCGTCAGACAGGGCAGACATTTTGATTTCTGGTTTGTTGACATTTGTTGGATCACTTAACCTGCAAGACAATTTGTATTGTTGATATGTGACACATTTTAAAATATAATCTGAGAATCGAAATAATGTGTAAACCGATAGGATAAAATTTACAAAAGAACGTAGAGTATGAATAACTGTCTTATTGTGCTTCAAATAACACTTGAAATTTATTCGCAGTAACTGCTTATACTCCATATATTTTGGAAATTACTCCCTCATTGGGTTATCCACTTTTTTAGTCGTTATATTTATTTTGAAATTGGTCACATAAATATCATACATATACATGGCTTCCGTTTCCAGGACCAAAATTAGAAGTACGGTGTTTTTGTGGTGCGGTATTTTCTCCGGCTATTCAGGAAGGGAAAGTGAAGTGAGAAAGGTGAAGTGTGGTGAGTAAGGAAGACAAGGGCGTAATATTGAGTGAGAGTGAAGGGAGTTGAAGAATAGCGGGGTTTTCCAGAGTACAAAAATAGCAGGGGATAGGAAGGAAATGAAAAAGTGGAGTGAAAGGTGCAGTTTTAGGTCAAGCTGTTGTCCGACACATCCTCATTGACTTTCCCGTAGGGGACAGAGTGGATGGAGTTCCATTCCGGTTTATTGTTTTCGTATTTTTTGCCGATCTCCGAGGTTGGTGGACACGAGATGAAGTCGAAGGAAGAGATGCTTTTTGTCTCAACATCACCCGGGTACAGGCACAGCCGTGGGTTGTTCAACGAGGGCGGGATGTGGATGAGATTCCCGCATTCCAGTTTCTGTACCTGCCGGGATTCAAATAACTGCGCCACGGATCCACCAGCATGGCCACGGCCCTTCTCAGGAGACAGGATATTTGAAATCGCCCTCCTACCGACATGTTTTGACGGCAGCGCGTAAAGCGTGTTCCACACAACCGCGCAGGAGGGGAGAAACTGGCGGTCACTGAGTCGCCGCGCTGGGCGGACTGAGCGTCTTTTGTCAGTCGAGTCCTGCGTAGGTTGTGCGTGACCCGTCAAATTGCTTTTGCAAAGTAAAGTTTGTAAGAACGTTGTTTTTTTTTGTGTAATTTTTACCTCATTGTGTAATCTCGTTATTTTCAAAGAGAAAGTGTTCGCCAACCACATTTTCCAGGATGTATGTTATTTCAAAAGAGTCTGTTGTTTTTAACGTAAGCAGGGGCAGTCTCCAAGCTGTCCTTATTGTTTGTACCGAGAATTCAAACTCGTAAGAGAATGTGTTTTGTTGTTCGTTAACTATTTATTTGTTTCCTGACTAGTTGTTTTTTTATTGTTTTTTGATTAAACCAATAAAGGTTTGCACTACATTATTGTCTAAAAAAACTGGAGTAGAAGTTTATCTATTTATTCTTAGAAAAAACCAATCTCTCAGGCCCCATTTCCCAAGCCCATTTAATTTCAGATACCTACGCCACTCTCATCTGGGATTGAGCTGCCGAGGTGGTTGTTGAAGGAGTGTGTTATTGTTGGGAATTTTCTGGTGATTAGGGTTCACTTTGAAAATTTACCGGTCTAGGGTGGTTGGTCACGACTCACCTGGCGCGAATTATTTCCTTTCGTTGGGAGGATGTAATTCAAAGTCTTAGAGTCGGCAATAAATGCAAAACAGAAGGGAATGAAACGCCAATTTCTAAGCCTCTTTGAATACATTTTTAAAGGCGGGAAATTTCCGTTTTATTACCCGGGAAGAAAGTACTGCCTGATAAGAATCTAGTAGTTTTCGAACATCAGAGATCGTATAAGTGATTTTTTCGACAGAGAGACTGAAGGGTTAATAAACCAACAAAGAGAGGAGCCAAACCCGCCATCTGAATGAAGGTTCCTCGTTTTGATACGTTCAGGCTTGCCCTGTAGAGGGCAGGTGCCACTATTGCGGTGCGTGTACTCTGGCTTTTTTAGTACAAAAGCTGAGCCGAAGTTTTTCCCGTAAAGTCCAAATGGTCCGGTGGCTCAATTGGTAAATGGGCGCAGGAACACAGGTAAATTCAGTTTAACTGGTTTCTTATTCGGATTTATAGAATTTGAATCGCTGGCGGTTGCAAATTTTCAAAAAGTTGAAGTATTTGAATTAATGTGTAAGTGACTGAGCGTGAAATTAGGTCAATTTGAACCTGAATAAGTTGTATGAATAATTCAAAAAAATTTTCCGCAATCGATGGTACTCACGGAATGATGTGCCAATCTGTCGACCCGTGTTTTGATTAACCTTTCCAGCCATTTTTGAGACAATTAGAGTAAATTTAAGGGCTTGTGTTATCATAATGCTAGTTGGGCCTGTTCTTGGTTCACAGAGTTGGGCCATTTTTGAGAGCTAATGGTGTGCCTACCTTGTGACCCGTTGTTTGCTCACACTTGCCAGCCAAAGTCGAACCAACTATGGCAAATTGGATGGCTTGCATTAGCATCACGCTAGTTGTACCTGCCTTGATTTACAAAGTTGAACCAACCACCCAAAGTTTAGCCCAACTATGTCTCGACAGGATATGCTCATTGAGGCGAGATATTTTGGAAAGGTACGAGGTGATAATGGAAGCAATACTTTAATGAAGACATGATATGTTCATGGAGGCATTTGGTATCAATAAAAGCACGATGTTATAATGGAAGTACAATTTTTTTATGGACACAAGATGATGCGTTTAAAAAACAATGTTATGTCGGTGACAAAAAGTTTTGACGAAAACAAGATGATCCGTTAGGAATGCGTTTTGTTAGAGCAATGATGATTGGATGAGACCAAGATGTTTTTTGAGATCACGATTTTCCATTGAAAACAGAACGCTTCGATAAGAACACGATTTGTCATGAAAGAAAATCTTCATATTAGGAATCAAGAGGATTGATAGGAAACAAAATTTTCTGATAGAGACGTGAAGCTTTACTGAAAACACAACTTCTCTCATGAGAACGTGATTTTCGAAATCCTTGTAGTTTGCAGAGCCTGTTTTTCCATGTACACTTGTGATGATTCCATCAAAGGAGCACGTTTTCATAGGCATAGTGTTTTGGTCAACACATTTTTTTCTAATCATCGAGAAGATAAAAACCTAAAAGAAGGAGTATTTGGAAACATTTGTCTGTCCATCTCAAATTGCGTAATGAATAGTAGAGAAACAGGAATTGAGAATATCGTAGAATCGTGAGACATGTGAAGTATAAAAATCTTTATTTTACTTGACTCTCCTGTCAGACTCACCCAATAACAGAGTCATTTACTTTGCTTGAATTATCGTAAGCTTTAGCGTAACGAAATATCAGACTTCTCTATCATGCCCACCAACAATCACAGCAGTAATAGGAAAAATCATAAGTAGGAGCAATATTTAGGTATTTACGTTTTTATTGGAGGATACTACACATTTCTGGTACCAAATTGTCTGTTCTTTATTTCACAAGTCATTCATGGAATCCGTGAAATGTTTGATTGGATAATATTCAAAAAGATGTTTTGCGAGGTAGGAGATCGTTTGGAGCCGAAATCTTATTAAGAGCGCTTGCATTCGCCTATATATTTGGTAAGGGGAGGAGAAAACTGCAAAAAAAACATCAGTCTCAAGCGTAGCTGGTGACCAACAGACAACTTAGGATATAAAAATTCAGAAGAATTGAGTATCAACTTGCATCCTCGGGCTTAAACTTCTCACTGGACTGTTGCTGAATCTAGTAAAAATATAGTAAACATCCGAGATCTCGAAAAGTTGTGAGTCCACAGGGATGTCAAAAACAGCAAGGAATAATCAGGAAAACCATCATAAATATGGTTTATTCATATTTAGGACTTAAAAATGGTAGGCCTTGAGATGCTCGTTGATCGTTGATAATGTTGAGATATTGTTTAGTTACCGGGGTAATTGCAAAGATGGAGTTACCCATATCCTGGTGATATATACATGAAAGCTTTCGAGAGTCCTCATCAACTAACATCATTTTTATGTCTGGTTTTATCTCTGGAACCGGCTGATTTTGATTAAGCCTGATATGCTTTGCCTTGACATCATTAGGATACACCCCTATTTCATATTGTATCATAAAGCGGGGTGATATTGTTTGACGCCATTGGATAGATCTTGGCTTTGGAACATGTTTACTTTTTCTTGTTTCACTTGAAATCTGTTTGTCTTTTCCTGGTTTACTTAATGATGAACAATCTAATCAAAAAAGGAGATTGATAACACTATTGAAGGGAAAATATTCGAGAAGGGCTTCTTTGTTTTCATAAAATCTGAAGAAAAATCATCATGTTATAGAGCATAAATAATGATCCATAATAACTCTGGTTGATGGTAGCTATACCTACTAAAAGTATACGATTCCCAGTGATTTCTTTGTCTCATTCTAATTAGGCACGGAATGATTATTTTTTGTGTACTTCTTTACCATTCCTTGGAGTAATCTTAGGTCGCTACGCGCAGAAGTAAAAATACTGAGGTTTTTATCAAGAAGTTCGGAAACTAGGGTGGTCAACACATTTTTTTCAAATTTTCATGCAAAACGCCCGGAAATTTGTTTAAATCAACAAAAAAAACGCATTTTTTCGGTAAAAAATAATATTTCAAAGTGGTGCAAGCCTCATGAAGTTGAGCACGTGTTTCTCACAGGTGAAAAGACATTTTTTCTGAATTTTTCAACCTATTTTCAACGTTTCGGTTGAAGCGAGGTAATAATCAAATAAACTTAACAAAAATGATTGTTTATAAAATTTGTTTTGGGAATTGAGTATGGGCGCGAGTTAGTGAAAAGATTACTCACAGTCTCTAAATATAATTTGTATTTATTGAACACAAGTCGTAAAAAAACAAAAGCTGTGCAACAGCCGAATCGCTCTGTGCAATGTTGCGAACGCAAGCAAGTAGGCGACGCTGCAAGCTGCGGGGCAGCAGAGAACTATGAGAGAAAGGGAAGTTATGTGTGTATGTGTGTGGGCGAACGGATAATCCAACACTCCCTCCCGACCACACTCTACTACTTTTCTTTCAATAAAAGTTGATAACTGTATAATTAATCTGTATTAATGTACATATAAATGTTAGATCTCTTAACAATACGACAACTTTCATTATTTGGTCGTAAATTTCGTTGCCATCATTTGTGTTTTTTTCTTGTCGTGCTTATAAAGATTTATTTGCTGCAACAAACAAAGAAAAAGATTACAACAAGAAGAGCAATCGATTAAAGAATTCTATTTTTTTCTATTCGCTTAACATTTGAGTTGTCAATTTTTTATGAAGTTCAAATGGAAGAGGCTTCGTAAAAATATCCGCAATTTGATCTTTGGACGGTATCCAACTTAACTTGATTAAATTTCTGTTAACGCATTTCTTTACATAGTACTCTCGTATTTCTGTCATATGTCTCAACTTGCTACCACCGTTTGTTTTTGCGCTAGCTTCAGCTGCTCTATTACACTGGTCCACAGTGGTTTTGATGCCCTAGATATAAGATTGATTTTGCATATATTTATGCTCACAATTCTTGAAACTATTAATGATTTTGCGAGATTTGCTCTCGTTTTCTTCGAAATCTTCATTTTCATTTCACATTACAAAAATTGGAAAATGTCAATCCTTGAACTTTCGTTTCTTTAAGATATCTGAAGACTCGTTTTACCATCTTCTAATCGTCTTCAGTTGGATCTATTTGATGTCTGCTTAGGACATTAACTGCATAGGAAATGTCTGGTCGAGTTGCATTCGCAAGATACAAAAGCTACCTATAGCTTCTCTGTAAAGTCTCTCTTCTCTTAACTTTCTTTCACGATTCGCTACTTGAATTGTAACCATCGGTGTCCATGGAGGATGCATCTCGTTAAAACCGAACTTTTTCAAGATTTTATTGATATAATCTTCTTGATTTACCTTTATAACTTGATTTTTTCTGTCTCGTCGTATCGTGATTTCTAAAAAGTTTCTTGGTTCGCCTAAGTCGGTCATTTCAAAATCTTCTTGTAGTTTGGATTTTACTTCATTCAGTTTTCTCTGATAATTACTTGCAATAAGCATATTGTCGACATAAAGTAATAGTATCAAAACCTTGTCTTTATCTTTCCAGGTGAATAAACAAGGTTCGCAGTCATTTGAATCTAAAACAATTCTCAAAGCTACTTCTGTAAAATGTTCATTCGACCTTTTTGAACTTATACGCAGGCCATAAAAAGCTCGTTCTAATTTGCATAATTTCGTTTGTTTTATCTGAGTACTGCGTGCCTTCTGGAATTTCCATGTAAATCTTTTCGTTAATCATTCCATTAAGAAAGGCAGTTTTGACGTCAAGTTGGCACATGTCTAGACTGTGTTCATAATATTAGAAATAACTGATCGTACTAAGAACAGGCGTGAAACCGGTGCATAGGTTTCTTTCAAATTGTATATATGCTTGTCCTTAAAAACTCTTATAACAACCCTTGCCTTATATTTTAAATTTCCATCCTTTTCCACTTTTCGGTCAAAGACCCATCTAGAGTCTATTATATTTGGTTTTCTGCCATTTGACGTTATTGTTGGTCTGTCAACTATTTTCCATACTTCATTCTTATCCAAGGAATTAAACTCGTTGTTTATAGCTGCCTGCCATTCGTTTATATCTTCTGTTTGTATGGCTTCCTTATATGAAGCTGGACCTTCATTTATTCTAGCTAAAAGAGCGTGATATACTTCATCTTCAATTTTGTCTGCTTCGTCGTTATTGTAAGACAATACAAGGCTTGTACCATTCTCTGATATGTGGAACATATCAGAAAGACCCGTATCGTTAATCATTTCAGTTGCTTCGTTTGCTTCTGCCATTTCTTGTTTTCTAGGTCTACCTCTCTTTCGTTTAATTTCTCCCTCCGTTTCAGTAATCTCCCCAAGTCCAGTTTTCCTTTGCACTTTGATATAGGCTATGCAGCCAAATATTTTCAACTGGTGTACATCAAAGTTATGTTTTGGTGCAAACTTCTGCAATGGCGCAATTAGTTCGTTTGCCTTATGTGGTGTTCTGTTATAGGCATATACTGCTGCTCCTAAAGCTGGATCTCACATATTTTCTGGAAGTTTTGAATCGTACATGTACGCTCTAACCTTCTTTTGTATAGTCCGGTTGAATCGTTCAGACACTCCATTATGCTCTGAAGTATCTGGACAAGCAGACTGCTGTTCAGCTCCTAAACGATTCAAAACTTCCACCGTATAGCCTCCAGTATATTCGGTTCCCTGATCTGATCGTAAGTAGCAAACCTTCGCATCATAACCTAATACATTTCTCGCACTTTTGACGAATGCTTTAAAACATTCACCTGTTCCACTTTTTGCCTTAATCGGATAAGCCATTGCTAACCTTAAATAATCGTCTAGAAAAACGGAAATGTATCGATATCCCTTAGTATACGTAGAAGGATTTATAATACCCATCGTATGTGAGTGTATTATCTGCAAGGGTTCTGATGCTCGTTTTCTAGTCATATTAAATGTTAGCTTGTTTATTTTCGAGATCATGCAAACTTCGCAGTCTAAAATCGATTCGTCAAATACAGCTTTCTGTAATTGTTTATTGTCTGGAAATTGTTTTTGCAAGGCTCTTAGGTATGCAATAGATGCATGGCCTATTATTACATGCCAAAGTATTGCATTGTTATTTTTAAGGAACCTATATTTATTCGTAGATGGGTTTTCGCTTTCCGATAGTTCTGAGCTGGGTTATTTGTCTATATCGTTAAATTGTCTATCCCAAATGGTTGTATCGAAGTTCGCATTTTCGAAAACAGCCTTCTTTTCTACTATGGGTTTTTCTAATAAATCGTTATCTGTATTTTCGTTCTTATTTTGTTCGGCTTTACTACAATTGCTCTCTCAACTCGAACCTTCAATTTTATTTCCTAATTCGTTTATCTCTTCCTCTGGTCTTATTTCTTCATTATTATTACCTGTTCCGTTTTCATCCTGCGCACTACGTGCTGTCACGTTTCGAGTTAGATACCTCGGGGTTTCACTGATGTCGTTAGAAGGTAAATAAGCAACAATTCCTTTGTTATTACATTTATTTGATTCGCTATTTGTCTGATTACTTTGACTCATTTCAAATTCTATAATCGAATATGGTTGCGTATATATACCCGAGAGAAATGACTCATTAGAAACAGGATCAAAAATATCTATCTTTTCATTATCCAGATATATACTAAGGCCCATATCGGCGAACCTTCTCAAAGATAGTAAATTTTCAGATAGCGTTTCAGCACGAAAAACATTATCTACCTCTATAGTTCTACCGTCATTTGTAACTATAACAATACTTTCTGCTCCCTCCGTTCTCAAGTCAGCTGATGAATCTTTATTGGTACATTATATTACACCGTAATTTGCCTCCCCAAACGTTTTAAAGATTAATCTAGAGTTAGTTAGGTGTTCTGTCGCTCCCAAGTCGGCTAGAAATTTGGTAAAGAATTTAGTTTTGTCCGCATCGTAATCGTTATCTACCTTCATTGTCGTAAAGTTACTGACGATTTCTCGTTCTGCTGGCAATGAAATACTAACATCGTAATGTGCATTAGAAAATCTCTTACCTGTATCTGTCTTCGAATCTTCCGTGTTATTATGATTTTCCTTATCTTTCGTTATCCAATTGTTTTGTTGTCTTGATCCTCTATTAGGGCGAATCAGGGAAGGTGAGTAAGCCCCCTGCTGGTATAGACATCAATTATTTCTGAAAAATAAGCGATTTAACTGGCTCTTCCCAAGGTCAGGAGGGTGAGCCTACTTGTGGTTTGGTAGGAGTAGCTTCTAAGGGTTAAAGGGATTCAGGGCAGGTGGATAAGCCCCCTGCTGGTATAGAAATCAATTATTTCTAAAAAATAAGTGATTTAACTCGCCCTTCCAAAGGTCGGGAGGGTGAGCCTACTTGTGCTTTGGTAGAGGTAGTTTCTAAGGGTTAGGGGGATTCAGGGAAGGTAGGTAAGCCCCCTGCTGGTATGGAATTCAATTAGTTCGAGAAGAATAAGCGATACAGCTCGCTGTTCCCAAGGTTAGGAGGGTGAGCCTACTTGTGGTTTGGTAGGGGTAGCTTCTAAGGGTTAAAGGGATTCAGGGTAGGTGAATAAGCCCCTGCTGGTATGGAAATCAATTATTTCTAAAAAATAAGCGATTTAACTCGCCCTTAACAAGGTCGGGAGGGTGAGCCTACTTGTGGTTTGGTAAGGGTAGTTTCTAAGGGTTGAGGGGATTCAGGGAGGGTCGGTGAGCCCCTTGCTTGTATGCAAATCAATTATTTCAAGAAAAATAAGCGATTTGACTCGCCCTTCCCAAGGTCAGGAGGGTGAGCCTACTTGTGGTTTGTTAGGGGTAGTTTCTAAGGGTAACGGGGATTCGGGGTAGGTGGGTAAGCCCCCTGCTGGTATGGAAATCAATTATTTCAAGAAAAATGAGCGATTTAACTCGCCCTTCCCAAGGTCAGGAGGGTGAGCCTACTTGTGGATCGTTATCATCAATATCATCGAAATTATGTAGTGTCATACGAACTAGAGTAATTCTCATCGTAAAAGCAAAAAACACTGCATCGACTGACATTATTGAAAAGTTTTGTCCCTAATTCAATTCCAAAATATGAACACTATGAACTATTGAAGAATGAATGTTTGATTAGAAAAGGTTCACTTTCCAGAAGAAAGATAAGTAAGATACGAGAACAAATTTTTTATGAAAGAAAAATTGAATATCGGAAAAGCGTTTTTTTCGCCACCAGAAAGCCGAAACAATTTTTCTCGAGCATAATTTATGTGTCCATGAATATAAATTTTCAACAACAATAATGACATGTTTTTGCCACTTCAACTTGGCCTAAAACTTTTTTTGTTTATCAAATATTTTTTGTTGGGAATCCGTACTCTTTGTGGCTTCAATCAGAAGTTTTTCGGTCCTCTTAATACATGTTTACAAAAAAGAATTATTTTCAGCAGTTCGTGGGACCAAACTTGGTCTACATTTCCTATATGACCACACTGCAGGAGACTGACTGGTGCCCTCCTCAGTATTAAATCAACCATAAATACCGTTTTTTTCCTAGCTTTATTTACACAATGAATAAAACAGAGTATTATATAGCCTCGAATGACAGTAGTTCCACTTTTATTAATGGAACACGTGTCTCTGGGAAGATATTGGGTGATTCCACACACTGGGTGTGTGAATTCCATAGGTGTAAATGATCTAAAGGAAAAAGAGTTGTAGGAAACTATTTGCGTGAGGAAGCTAGATATTCTGTGTATTGGTCTAGTTCTGTCTGGTTTGGAATGAAAGTTGGAATCAGAAGATCGTTTATTGTAACATGCCTGCTCCTGTTGATGGTGTCAGTAAAGTGGCAAAAGACACCTTCTGAGACACGTTGAATGATATAATAGGAACATGTGATCCAGGCGAAATGATAATATTGCTCGAAGACATGAACGGTTGGATTAGTGCGCAACGCCAAAAAACTGACGGAGTACTTGTCCATTACGGAGACCCAAAAACGAATAGTTATGGGGACAATTTGATCAGTTTGTGCTTAAAAAAGTTTCTTTTCATTACAAACACCTGGTTTTGGCACAAAATGATACACATGGATACTTGGTGCAGAGGCGAAAGCCATAGAATGATCGACTTTGTTGTAGTGAACGACATACTGAGAGGGCTTGTAAAAGATGCGAGGGCTATGGGAGGTTCTGAATGCGGTTCGGGTCACGATCTTTTTGTTCAAAAAGAAACCTAGGTCAAGGATAGAGTAGAAGAAAAATTATTAAAAAATCGATTCAGGCGCCAGTCCGAACAGACCATTTGCAAAAACCAGAAGTACAAAAAGTATAGCGTGAAAAGCTGGATAAATATTAAGAGCTGTGTGAATTCATGAACATGTGTGCTGTGAACAGCGAAGTTCCGAGTGTTTGGAGAAAGGCGATTATTGTCGCAATCTACAAGGGTAAGAGTGGTCCAGGCAAGTGTAACAATTGTAGAGCGGTTAGCCCACAATGTACTGTGGGAAAAAATGTTTACCAAAATACGTAGTGATAAACTAATGAAGTAGGATCTAGAAAGTTCAATGTGGATTAATGACAAAAAGATCATGTGCAGATCAGATATTAAGCTTGAGACAGATCTCAGAAGAAAGCCTCAGAGAAAACAAAATTGTTTTCTGGTCATTCGTTGATCTGGACAAAGTTTTTGACAAGGTAAATAAAGCTTAACTTTGGAAGGTCCTCAAAGAATGTGAAGTGACTGGATGGCTTCTGAAAGCAATGCAAGCAATATATAAGGGTAGCAAAGCAAGTGCAAGAGTATATGGACAACTAAGTGATTGGTTTGATATTAGTCAGGGCGTTAGGCAAGAACGCGTTATGTCCTCTTAGATGTTTAATGTATGGAGGCTGGATACCAGCATGAAGAGGATGAGTCTTGACATTTAAGAGGACAAAGAAAAACTTGTGTTCGAAAATAAGAATGCGGAAACGAAATTCAATATTACTTTCAATGGAGGGAGGATAGAACAAGTTGATAATTTCATGTATCTTGGAAATTCATTTACTGCTGACGGAAAGATATATGCAGAGATATTCAGGCGTATAAATGAGGGTAGAATGATTATTGGCAGTGTAAAAGCTGTCACCGAAAGTAAAAATATAACAAATAAAGCTAAAATTTCGATATGTTGATTCTTGCTAGCACCAACTGTGCTGTACGGTAGGGACACCTATACGTAACAAAGAAAGGACAAGAATAGAGTCAAGGCGATCCGCATGAAATCCCTGCGTAATATGTGCGGTAAAATGCTAATGCACAAAGTGAGTAATGAGCGGGTTTCAAAAAATGTTGTGTAGAAAAAGAGTGAAAGAAATTTGCTAAGATCGTTCTGTCTCGTTGAGAGAAAGGATGAAGAACGATTAACAAAGCAAGTGTATCTGGGTCGGGTGAATGGTAGTGTACCCAGAAGAAGCAAGTGTTGTATGTCAGAAAGGGATGTTTCGAGAGTAGTTGTTTATAAGAAAAAGAGGTAATCCTGAGACGGAAGATGTTGTATACTAATTGCACCGTGTAAAGCTATCGCTTAGTAGATTATTTTAATGGCTTCGCGAAACTCTTCGTACGAGTTGTTTGCTAGAGAGATCAGTCAGTGACTCGCGTCGGGGCAATGCTGCATAAGACGAGTGTGTCGCTTAAGAGGAGAAACAGGCTGGACTTACTCTTGCTGCATATTATTTTCATCAGATCTTACGTCTCTTGTTGTCAAAGTAGCCTCGCGTACATTCGTTCTGCCTAACCATTCAATTGAAGCATCTGTTTACTAAAAATGTCGCGTCCTAAGCGAAGCTTCTGTATTCAGAAGTTAGGATTGAAAATGAAATCAGTTTTTTTTCCTGTTTGCGAAAAACACGCAGTGAATTCTAAGACTAATCTAATTCCTATACCTGCTGCCTTCTACTACACCTCCTTTGCTAAAATTTCCCATGTAACCCAGTTCAATTCTCGAAAGGTTTATGAATTTGGGTGTTGATAATGTTCCCACATTACAAACGGTACGCAAATATAATGCAAGGCAGAGACTGAGTTTGTAACAACTGATTCAGGTTTGTAAAATGTTCGGAATTTTTCCATCGTGAAGCTATGGAACCCGGTTTCGCGAAACAATTTTCATTAACAATATGCCAACTCGATTGCGTTCTGCACAATCCTGTTATTGGAATACGGTTGTAGTAACCGAAAACGTCACTTGTATCGACGAAAAAATGTTGTTATAACAAGAGCTTCTATGTTTGCTATTTCAACGGAACTGTTTTGTAATTCTAGTGACGAAAGGAGTTTTTGGTTGATCTAACGAAAATATTTTCGTTTATAGATTGATTTAAATGACGAAAACCTGCTGCCATTTTAGAAGATTATGTGCGTGTTTTCTGCAGCGGTCACATCAATCAAAGTTTTTCCTTGACGATTCTTGTCAATTTTCAACATTAATGCAATATCCAACAGAAAAACAGGTAAATTCCGTATAAATATGTAGGTTACATTTTCTATTTCATTTGTAAGCCTACCTTTACTTGATGATTTTAATGATCGGACGTATTCGATGAATTTATTCCGTAGCTCCAGTGAAGAAGTTTTCTTTGTAGTAGCAGAACACTCCCGTCCATATGACAAAGTTAACAGTTCTGTTGATATGACAGCCATCTTCCTTTGTCCTGAGAATCAAAGGAACCTTTTTCGTTCTCGGAGTACCTCGGAGTCCTAGTTCGTTGTTTTCTCTTTTTTTTTTGTAAAAAGAAAGAAATTGAAGTTTTGATTGTCGCTGGCCAGAAAAACCTCAAATTTTAATGTGTTACTGGCATAGTTTTCCAAGTCTCTGGATAATGAACTGTGCACGTCCAAACTAAGCGCTTGTACAGTTGCTCCAATGCAAGTTGTGCACGTGCGCAGTAAGTCAAGTGACATCTATGCACGTTTCTATTCAGATGTCTGGAGTGGGAACTCGGAGGACAGTGCAGTGCACAGTTCGCAATGGAAAAACTTAATACTTTTACAGTTAGCAGGCGCACTATTGGACAACTGGACCATGAAGCACACAGCTGCTTATCTAGCTATCGTTGGGAAAAGTTTGGCACCTGCAGAGATACTGAGTTCAATGTTCACTCATTACTGCCAAGAGGACACAAAGACATTTTTGTAACATTTGGATGACTTGACTATATTTTGAAGATTTGTTGAAGCCATAGGCATACGAAGTCTCTGCAACATCATCAAGATTCCATAAAGATGCTGCAAAGGAGTCCTTTTCTCTGAAAGGAAAATATTTGAACGTACTGAATAATTAAGGCCCGAGGGAGATGGCCTCGAAGAATTGAACCTAAATGAAGTAAAACAGAGCATTTGTCCGCTAATGCGTTCATATGCGTTACAAAAAACTTTTGCGAACCTTGAAAATTGTCCTCGGCTTGCAAATTATCTGCATTCTTCTAGAAGCGCAATTGTAAATGGGCATACATATTTATAATGTTTATAGGGCTCATAGATGTTTGAGCATAGCTCGTTTTTATACAGATCATACAATTTCTCATGTCCTTCTGCAATCCTGAGAGGCCCTTACACGATCGTACAATCAGGGCAGAAACTCCGGTGATGGAGTAAACCTGAAATTGGAACCGATTCGTAGTTTCTGATCTCGTAACTGCTCCCTACGTAATGGAGCGCTGTGGTCTAGAAGTGTACACACTGCATATAATGAGTAGGCCTAGTTTATGCATGAATAATTGATCGATGCGCAAAGATTTGAAACAATAAAATGGGAACAAATATCTAGCGTATACTCTGAGTTGGATTAGACTCAGAATACTTCAAGGTCGCCTATGCGAGTAGCCAGAGCCTACCGCTGACGCCAAGCAACCGACTGAATAATCGTGGACATACTATACAGTACATGCATGGCCGATGCGTACTATGGCAAAGGTTACGCGGTTCAGTTCCTGCACGCGATTTTGTGTTGGTTATACTTTCTTCCTTCTAGCTCCCATCTGCCAAGTGTCTGTAGTGTAACGCTCCATAAAGAACTGCATTCCAAAACTTCGCCCTCGGTTCCGCTAGTGGAATCAGTTGATTCGTGACCTTCAGGTAAATGATGTAGAATATTGAGAGCTTCGATATCTATGTTCTGCTATGAAGAAAAATACGGAGGCAAATCTATTTATGAACAATTTGTTATATTACCCGTCAACTTTCTTAAATGGTCTTCGAACCACCAGCTCTTCCATAAGTTCTCGAATTCTGACCTTTTGCGATATACGATTGGCCTTATTACTTGGCTTTTTTTCAGAAAGGTCAAATAACGAATGACGATGATCTTCAACATTTTACGACAATTTCGGCTCCGCATCTTAGTTTTCAGTACGGCCCATGTCAGGAAGGAATACTAGTCTTAACTGTTAATATTCTTTTTTTTTTAAATATATTGATGTAAGTGTGACTT
The DNA here is from genome assembly GCA_011762715.2 of Neuroterus valhalla. Lineage (NCBI taxonomy): Eukaryota > Metazoa > Arthropoda > Insecta > Hymenoptera > Cynipidae > Neuroterus > Neuroterus valhalla. The sequence goes on along the minus strand of WSXT02044274.1, from coordinate 9,585 downwards.
ATTTATTTCTTGCATTTAGAATTACTAACCTCACCAATGCATATTACGTTGCAACAGAAACGATGACATTTTACTCCATCAAACTGGCTATTTTGTGTCACCAAATTAGTAGTTGTGACAACTAATACCATCTCTAATAAGAAAAAGCTTGTTTTCATAATCAACTTGTTTTTTAAGTACAGCATTGTGGTAAAGATACATGACATTAGGGATACACAGTTTTAGGATAAACTCGACCTGAACTATTCTAGTATTTTATTCGTAAGTGCTCTGGAATAGGTGAGAGAGTCAGGTAAAAGAAGAAGGAAGTATCCGACACAACTAGACGGACCTTAGGAAGGTATGAGAACAACCAATAAGAATTCGGTCCTAAACTACCTATTCAATAGGGACTTGGTGTAGCGGG